>QLOS01000042.1:0-13789 GCA_003313725.1 Russula sp. MG48 | reverse complement strand
GCCGCCGCCACAGCGCACCCCGCATCGCCACCCACTGCCGTGGCGCACCCCGCATCGCCACTCACCGCCGTGACGCACCCCGCGTCACCACCTGCCGCCGCTTCATACTCTGTGCTGCACCCATCGCTGCTGCGTTGCCACCACCAACCCCCCTGTGCTCACAAGTGCAACTATGGGGTATATTAATATATATATGATACATAATTAGAAGAGTTTGTTGTACCATAGCTAGTTTCAATAAAATGATTTACCACTATTTTTTTTTGAATGCTCTCTTGAGTCACTTGAAAGTTCTTAAACTTGCTTGAATTGAACTGGCCTGACTTGGTTGGCTACTTAACAAGGCACTTAACAATGCACTTAGCCAGACTTAACACCCAGGTGCATCAATAAGACTGCCAATAAGTGCAGCTAAGTCAAATATAAGTGCAGATAAGCTAATTCATGGGAAGACCCTACTTGTGCCAAGTCAATTCTACTTGGGCCAAGTAGGGTCTTCCTTATCAAAATTTTACTTGAGTGTACTTATAGTGCTAAATAAGTCATAATAAGTTGTCATAAGTCCAGCTAAGGAAATGTTGGACAATCCTGATGCGTAACATAAGTCAAGCTTCCTTCACCGTTGTGGATGGTGCACCACCACATCAGAACTCACTTGAAAGAAGATTATCCTAGACCACCCACGATCCGCACGTTCCGGATACTAGCCTCCGCCGACACAATAGAATTTGTCCCAGGAGCAGCGAAACACGAAACCCGTCAAGAAAGACATGCAGGCTTACATGCATACTTCTGCAGAAGCCAGTATTGCCCATATCATGGCACACAGTAAAAGACTATACCTGGTATAGCAAGGAAGCCTGCACACTTTGCAGCAACACTGGACTCATACAACGAATATCTTCATCGCCTAGGACACCTTTACACACGAAAATACATCCTCGACAGCTGGGGACAACAGATTGACCAAGCAGCAGACCAGCACGAGCTCGTTTGCCCCGTTACGTGCATAACTGAACCCACAGAACTCCACCGATCCCTCCAGATTGAAGTCGTAGTCTTCGACCAAGTATACAGGGAGTGGCAAGACGAGTTTATAAACCTTGAAGCAGCACTCACCCTCCTACTCCTCACTCAATGCTCTGGAGAGACAACGCAGGACCCATAGGTATCGCACACCAGCAGAAGTCAATCCTCAGCAACTAGCCGCTGCTCTCGCCTGGACTGAAAGACAGCTCGTCCGCGCACAAATCGACGTCGCCAACCACGCGTGAATCTGCGAGTGGACGTGCATAGGAGAATACAGCCCCGTCCACCGATTACTGGACGACATCCTTCGGCAAATCGAAGCCTTTGCAAGAGAGCTTGAACACATTGTTAACGCCTACTTCGAGGCAGCAGGCTCCCCCTTATAAAAAGGAAGAAAAGTAACCCTGGAGATCATCAGAGCTGACATTCGCGCAGACGCACTCACCAGAGTCCCTGTCAGAACCCAGGATGACCTCCCGGACTACGTCAAAGGCGAAGCCTATTGGCGACGCAATCAGCAGAACACCCACTGGTGCTATCACATCCGTCTCTTCACTGTGGTAGGAATCGTTGAAAGACCTATCGAATACATCAACGACGACTGGTATATCCTCGACTATAATCAAGGAAGCTACGTCACCAGCCTCGTGGGACTCCTTGATCGAGAAAACGTCAATGAAACAGGACTAGGCCACAGCTCCCTCAGGCCAGAGTCACCAGAAGCAATTGAAGTAGATCCTCCAAGCGCTAACGCATCTTCCTTCCAAAGCGCAGACGAAGGAGAAGAGCCCACACCGGGGCCGAGTCAGCAAACCATCACCCCAATAGAAGAGTTCCTCAGCACAGGGCTCCAAAACGTAGCAATGCTACAAGGAAGCAACCCGCTTCAACCAGAAACGGGCGCAACCCTGCACCTACTCCAGATCACGCACACAGCCACACAGCCAACGGCACCACCACCCATACTTCAGCCACCTAATCCCCAAATCATGGCTGCACCAGCACCTGCAGCAGCAGCAGTGACATCGAAGCTAAAAGGGAGAGAGCCAACGACCTTTGAAGGGGACCGCACTAAAAGCGAGGCGTTCCTCAGAGAATTCAACCTCTACAGGGTCCTGAACCGCAACAATGAAAATATGACTAGCCCATACGCTAGGGTCGCCCTGGCACTAACCTTCATCAGAGGACCCCTTGTAGACGACTGGGGGGACGCACAGTCAGCCAGCCTCATGACAAAAACCACCCATGCGGTAAACAGAATCGCAGAAAACGATGAGGTCCTCTGGACCAGCTTCGAGTCGGACTTCAAAGGACGCTTCACGGACACAGCCAAGGCCCAGAACGCGTACAACAAGCTAATGGCTCTCCAGATGCAGGGCAGCGACATCGACGGCTACATCATGTCATTCAACCACTATGTCATCAGTGCAAATTGGACGATGGGCGATCAAGGAACCCTAGAAAAGTTCAAACGAGGACTCCGCAGAGGAATCGCCCTCAGTGTCATGAACCGAGAGAACATACCAACAACCATCGAGGATTGGCAGGAGGCCGCCAGAAAAGAGGTACTCAGGCGAGCACAAATTGACGCCGATTTAGGACCAGCACCACAGCGAGGACACTTCATTCCCTGCCCTGCCTTCTTCAAATCGCAGAACAAGCCAGCCTCGAAGCCAAGGAACAACGGCTATGCACCCATGGATGTGGATGTGGCACAGACAAGCGTGCCACCCCGCATGGGAGGACCCCTCACTGATGAAGAACGCCAGCAGCTCCGCAAGGAAAACAAGTGCTTCTACTGCAAGGCAGTAGGGCACACGGCGAACAAATGCCACAAAAAGATAGCCGCGAGACCACCGTGCGCATCACGAGTCGCAGAAATACAAAAAGAAGAGCTCGCGCCCAGCAATAGCGCGAGCCAGACCAGCTCTCAAACGGCGACCAGTGACGTCGTCACACAGATACGCTCTATGACTACAGATGAGCGAAGGGGCATCTATGATACCATACTTACGGAAGATTTGGATTTTTAAAGAAGCTCGATCTATCAGCCTGGGACCGAGCTTCACACATATGTACCATGTACATGTCTCATCGAAATAGCGTCAATGTTGATATTCTCTTTTCGAGCACAAATGGGAAGGCCAAAGAAAAAGCCCTCGTAGATAGCGGGGCAACAGACAACTTCATAGACCAGAAAACGGCGCAACGACTGCGCCTGGTTCCTCGCAAGTTGAAGGAACCATGACTGCTCTACAATGTAGATGGCACCGAGAACCACAGCGGGCGAGTAGTGAGCTACTGTGACCTGCTAATATCAAGGAACAAGAACGAAAGTGTACAACACTTCTTTATTGCTAACCTAGGGAGAGACCGCATCATACTGGGTTTCCCGTGGTTACAGCACTTCAATCCACAGATCAACTGGACCAGGGGACAGATCGGCGGCGCACCTTTTACCGCCAAAATCACCAGCAGACGGGCCCCAGACCCCCCAAAGAACCTAATGAGGTACGCACAGCTACTCGGGGCCACGCTAAAGGCACAACATGTCACGGCTACGAGGGGCCGTGGCTCGAAGTGAGCACGTGATCGTGGGAAGCTCCGAGGTACCCGAGGGGTCGTGACTCGAAGCACGTGAACGCTTAGCTAAGGCCGAGATGCCCGAGCACTTGGTTCCGGTAGGTCGACCTTAAAGTCTTCGTTTGGACGCTATGCCAAGTTCTGGTAGTTCATGTGACTGTGTGAACTACTTCTGTAATAGGAAGGCAAGCTTAGATAAGCTTGTCGCGTCCTCCCTAAGTCTGTGTGATGCAAGCGTTATAGCACGCCTTGCCGAGCTTCGATATGCCTTATTAAGGTGGAGTGGTGATAGAGAAGAGAAGTGGGATCACACAAGGTTGTTCGCAATGAAGTTCAACTCGTATTGGAGACTAAGTTGAGACTGGGGCTTCCAGTGCTCAACTCCTACGCTATTTATACAGGGGATGTGGCCGCTGACGAAGCGCACCACTCAGCACATCACTAATCATCTCACAAATTGCATCACCAATCCATAGGGGATTGGTGATCAGTATAGTAAGCTAGTTACCAATGCCTCAGTCAGCATTGGTAACGCGTCAGTCAGCATCTCAGTCAGCGCTTATAAAGCGCGAGTCCGTCACATGATGAGTCGTGTCACATGATGTAAGATCATGTGACACCGGTACTAGAAGCGGTAAACTAAGACCGACCACTTTGGGCCGCAAACCGTAACACAACACATGGAGGAAGGAGACACGCTCGTCCTCCGAATCAATCGCACCAACATAGCACAAGAATGGGCCATCAAGGCCCACCAACAACGCACGACGCCCACCATGGAGGATGTGCCCCCAGAGTACCGACGGCACTGGCGCGTATTCTCGGAAGAAGAAGCCCAGCGCTTCCCCCTGGCACGGGAAGACGACCACACCATTACCCTGAAACCTGACGCGCCGGCAACACTAGACTGCAAAGTCTACCCGCTCAACCCACAGGAAATGTTGGCAGCAGATAAGTGGATCCAGGAACACCTAGAGAAGGGATACATCCAGCTGTCCAAGTCACCCTACGCAGTGCCCTTCTTCTTCATCAAGAAGAAGGACGGCTCACTGAGACCAGTACAAGACTACCGAATGCTGAACAGCTGGACCATCCGTGACGTATACCCGCTCCCAGACATCTCCGTGCTAACCAGGAACCTTGAGGGCTGTGCCCTGTTCACCAAGTTCAATATACGGTGGGGATACCACAACGTCCGTATCAAGGAAGGCGACCAATGGAAAGCAGCCTTCAAGATGCCGCAAGGACTCTTTGAGCCGAGGGTAATGCTGTTTGGCCAGTGCAACGCGCCAAGCACCTTCCAACGAGTCATGGACCGACTCCTACGACCCCTAAAACTAAAGTACCCAAGAATGGTGTTTGTCTACATGGACGACATCCTGATCGCCACGCCCCTTGACCTCGAGCTGCACAGACGCATCGTGCACGAACTCCTAGACCTCCTTGAAGCAGAGTCATTCTTCCTTAAGCCACAGAAGTGCCTCTTCGAACAAAGGTGCGTCGAATATTTGGGGCTCATCATTGATGGCGAATCGCTTCGCATCGAATCCAGCAAACTCACTGGAATAAGGGAATGGCCCAGAATCCTCAAAAGTGTCAAGGAGCTGCAATCTACGCTAGGGGTACTAGGTTATCAACGACCATTTATCCCAGGGTTCGCGGAAATCGCCAGACCTCTCACCAACCTCCTTCAGAAAGGCGTGCCCTTTATCTGGACCGATGAGTGCACGCAAGCAGTGGACAAACTAATTGGCATTGTCACCAGCAATCCAGTCCTCTGGCAGCCCAGCCCCGCACGCCCCTACGAACTAGAAGTGGACGCCTCCCAGAATGCGACGGGCGCAATCCTGTACCAATGCGACACCCAGGGCAGACGACGCCCAGTGGGCTACGACTCGAAAACCTTCACGGCTGCGGAACATAACTACCCCATATGGGACCGAGAATTCCTCGCCATCGTGCGAGGTTTAGAACACTGGCGACATCTCCTTATGGGCGCACAACATCAGGTGGTGGTCGTAACCGACCACAAGAACCTTCAGTACTACCACTCGCCCCAGAAAATCAACAGGCGCATAGCGCACTACATACTGACCCTCGGCGATTACGATGTCACCCTAGTCCACCACCCTGGCGCAAGCAACAGGGCTGACACCCTGTCACGCCGCCCAGACTTCAATGACGCCAGCTCGGACAACGAAGAGGTCATCGCACTCCCCGACCAACTCTTCACCAATGCTGCGGAGACCGTGGACATGGAAGATGACGTCATCAACAGACAGAAGGACCACGAGAACGTCCTTAGCACGTGGGCGAAAACTTACCCATTGGAGCGCCGGCCTGGTGGAGCCTGGTGGCACGGCAGTCGCCTGGTTGTCGTGGCAGACAACAGCCTTAGGAGGGGAGTAATTTCCCTTCACCATGACTCACAGACCGCTGGCCACCCAGGAATCCTCAAGACATGCCTAATGATCGCACAAAACTACTGGTGGCCCAATATGAAACAAACAGTCCTCGCCTACGTCAAGGGATGTGCCACCTGCCAAGCTACAAAGGCCAACACAACCAAGCCAGCGCCACCCATCGTACCCATCACCACGAACGCCACAGCCCTACCATTCGAGACAGTGGCCCTAGACCTCATCGTTAAACTACCTAAGTCGCAGGGTTTCGACTCAATCCTCACCGTCACAGATCATGATTGCTCCAAAGCAGCCATCTTCATACCCTGCAACGAGGCCAGCACCGCACCGGAGATAGCCGCACTCTACGCCAAGAACGTCTTCCCACATCACGGCATTCCACGAAAGATCATCAGCAATCGAGGAACGCACTTCGCCTCGCACTTTCCCAAGGAATTGTGCAAGATCCTCGGGATTTCCCAGAACATCAGCACAGCCTATCACCCTCAAACAGACGGACAATCGGAAAGGACAAACCAGTGGCTCGAACAGTATTTACGCATCTACGTTAACCACCAACAGAATGACTGGGCTCTCTTGCTACCCATCACCCAGTACACCCACAATGCATGGCCCAGCAGCACCACGAAGAAAGCTCCATTCGAACTCCTACTAGGGCACATTCCGCGTGCTCATCAGCCCCCAAGATCTGAGAAAATACCGTCCATCAATGAGCGACTTGATCGCATCAAGGAAGCCCGCGCTGCAGCACAGACGGCCATCACTAACGCCCAGACCATGGTAGCGAACAGAAAAGGATCCAAATACAGGCCATTCACGAAAGGACAGAAGGTCTGGCTAGAAGGAAAGAACATTCAAGTCACGCAGCCAAGCGCCAAGCTGGCAGCCAGACGATATGGCCCATTCACGATCACCAACATCATCTCCCCAGTAGTATACCAAGTCGCAATACCGCCACAGTGGAAACTCAGAAAAGTCCATGACATCTTCCACGCCAGTTTATTGACCCCATACGTAGAGACCCCCGAACACGGTCGGAACTTCAAAGAACCGCCTCCTGATGTCATCAACGGAGAAGCAGAGTACGAAGTCGAGGCCATTCTAGACCACCGCCTATATGGAAAGGCGAAAACCCCTCAGTACCGCATCAGATGGAAAGGATACTCTGCAGCAGAAGACACATGGGAACTGCGCAGCAATCTGAAACATGCGCTAAAATTAGTACTCAAGTATCACCGAGAAAACTCCACCGCAGTCCAAAAAATGCTTATAAGGACCACCCTCAGCTCAGCAGGAACATCACCACTTCGCTCTCTTTGCACCCCATCGCCACCACCAGCCTATTCTACTCTCTCCATGACCACCGATCGCCCACAACAAGTCCAACAGCTCCAAGAGAAAGGCAGCAGCAGCCCTACCAGTCCGACCCCTACGACGGCGACCAGCCCTCAGGATGACAGCCACCCCCGCTCCATACAGGTCCCCTTCGCCGCCCGCATACTCACTATTGTCAACAGCGACGGAACCAGCAGCTCGGGCGGCGACACCAGCCCTCTCCGCAACACCTCAGCCAGCCCTCAACCTGGAGCAGCGGGCCGACTTACTCCTAGCCGAGGTTCTCCAATCCCTAGCCTCCACTCAGACTATGCCGATCACCCCCTTAGCTCAGACAACTTCTGCGCAACTTGCAATGCTCCCGTACGAATCGGGGATGGACACGCCACGTGGAGCCCATCGAGAGCGGCAGCTGTCGCAGATGCTCAGCGACTACCACAGCAGCAGGGCGCAGTCCTTGGGGATCCCTCCGTTGCCACCCCCAGCATGGGCCAGCAGACCGCCCACACAACCCCTGCGCCACTGTGCAGCTATGCAAACGTCGCCGCCGCTGCCCTCAGTCAAGGAGGAGGAATGCCCATCGTCACTATCGGCGCCCCAGCACCCGGCTATGGCCAGCCCACCAACACCATCGGCTACGATGGTTATTTCCTGCGCTGGAATTGTTAGGCTCAAGCGTGGCCTACTGCACGACGTGTGCGTCTGGTGGTGTCTTGGCTTGGTCTAGCCCAAGCCTAGGCTTTTCTGAGAGACTCTGGAGGGCCTGGAATACTGTTACGATCTTTGGTACGCTTACTACGGCCCGAGCTATCTATTTTTACCTACCATGACTCCTGCGATGACTGATGAGATCCGGCTTGGCAGCGCAGCCTGTGACTAGGCTGCGCTCATACGATACTGCCTCGCGTTACTCGTGACTGATACTGATATGGCACAGCCCTCTGCTGTGCGCTCTACTTACGCTATTGGCTGATCCCTACGATGACTCACAGATGTGACCCTATGTCACATCTAGGCTGTACTGCATCGCTGTTGTGACTCAGATAGCAGTAGCACGTGACCTCTCCTGTAAAGGCCTATATAAGGGCTCTAGTTTACGCCAGTCAAGCCCTAAGCTTGACTTAGTTTCGCAATCGATTCTAGTCCAGAACTCCTCACTCCTGCTTCCTCTCTCAGACGAGGTCTAGCCCTCTGAGAGCAGTAAGAACTCGCTTCGTCTCACACGCCTCTCTGAGTCGCTGCAAGACTCAGCTCTGGATCGCGTTCCTAGATACCACCCTTATCTAGACGCCTATCTACTTCGCGTTTACTCTCAGTCACTCGCGCATAGGCACGTGCTCTCGCATCATACTCACGTGACGCGTCTCGCACAAAGTCTCGCATCGCACAAGTCGTGCTACCGGCCCGTCGAGCCGTAACAAATACGCAGGCGAAGTGGGTTTCACAAGTGCACGAGTGCAGGCAATGCACGAGTGCGAGAGGACAGTCTTTCTGGTCTGGGCAGTTACTTGGTCGAGTTAACCAGTACCTGCTAAGCCCAGAGAGAGAAGGGGACAACTTGTCAAGGCGATGGAGTGTTTAGAACAAGAGTCCTATCACTCCCACGCCTAGAGAAGCAGTGAAGGCTCGAGGTCGCACTAGAGAAGTCCCTGGAGGAACTCGAGCTTCAGAACGGGTAGAACTAGCTTGATTGCTCAAGAAGTCGAGTCTGAGGTACATAGAGACAAGGCGACGCACTATAAGTACTTAGCAGGGTCAAGGGTAGGTAGGAGTGCGTCATGGTAGGTAATGATGTCACAGGTGTGGGCACAGGGTCGGGTAGAGGGGACGCGTCATAGTACAGGGTACAGGGTACAGGGCACCATAGCAAGTAGTCAGTAAACGTAGAGCTGCCCAGAGGCGGCAGGGCAGAGGGTAGGGGTACAGGGTAATAGAAAAGTATCAGTAAGCGGTCCAGATCGTAACAGGAATAGACTTGATGACAACCCAGGTGACCGGAACATTATCCTTGTCCCCGATCACAACAACCACCTCATCCCGGCCACGTACTATGCCCACTTCCCGCATTTCGACGAGCCCGTCATTCTAGGACGGCTCACGACCAACTCGCCCATTTTCGCAGAGCCCCTATACACTAAGCCCCACGACGACAAGCACCTCCCTGCCGTAGATGACTGGGACCTCATGTCCCTCAATGGGAATCACCCTCACCGCCATCATGTTGATAAGCTGATCGAGGACCTCAGGGACCCTGGGCTGACCGCTGACATCCACAGGTACCGCATCGGCATCCACGCCCTCCACCACCAACTCGCGGTTGAGTACGCCCACCTTACCTGTCTGCCCACCAACCGCAACGACTACTCCGCCGCACAGCTGGAACAGGACGCCGCCCTTGTGCGCCACAGTCATGAGCTGCGGGACAAGCTGCGGCTCATCGAGCTGCGCCTCTACGAGGCCACCATCATGTCGCGCATCGGTCCGAAGCTGGACCAGATACTGGCGCGACCCGTCATGCCGCCCCTTGACTACTACCTGTGTGGCCGCCCTGCCACCCACCAGACCGACGTCGTCGCCGCACTCCCGGTGCAGATTACTCCTCACACTCGCCCACGACAAGTCTCCCCTCCCCGTCGGGTCGTCCCACTTCGGCGCACGCATGCCGCCCCTCCCGCTTGAATGCTGTGGCAGCCATTTCCCCTTTGGAAGGGGCGTACTGTTACAATCTCTGGTACGCTTGTTATGGTCCGAACTATCTATTTTTACCTACCATGACTCCTGCGGTGACTGATATGATCCGGCCTGACAGCGCAGCCTGTGACCAGGCTGCGCTCATATGATACTGCCTCCCGTTACTCGTGACTGATACTGATACGGCACAGCCTTCCGCTGTGCACTCTACTTACGCTATTGGATGATCCTTACGATGACTCACAGATGTGACCCTCTGTCACATCTAGGCTGTACTGCATCGCTGTTGTGACTCAGATGGCAGTAGCACGTGACCCCTCCTGTAAAGCCTATATAAGGGCTCTAGTTTATGCCAGTCAAGCCCTAAGCTTGACTTAGTTTCGCAATCGACTAAAGTCTTGAACTCCTCATCCCGCTTCTTCTCTCAGACGTGGTTTAGCCCTCTGAGAGCAGTAAGAACTCGCTTCGTCTCACACACCTCTCTGAGTCGCTGCAAGACTCAGCTCTGGAACACGTCCCTAGATATCACCCTTATCTAGACGCCTATCTACTCCGCGTTTACTCTAAGCAACTCGTCATCCCTGCGATCACGTGGGAAGGATCACGTTACCTTCGTGCTCAAGCAACTCGCACTCAGTCACTCACGCATAGGCACGTGCTCTCGCATCACACTCACGTGACACGTCTCGCACATAGTCTCGCATCGCACAAGTCGTGCTACCGGCCCGTCGAGCCGTAACATTCGATCCATTGTGATTCTTTCCTCAACAGGTGATATTTGTGGTTGTGTGAAGCTTGGTCCTGCACGGTCCGTTCATTCCCACTGTCCGAGTCCTAATCTTCATTGCTCGTTTTCTGGTAGCTTCCAATCTGGGCGGGATCGATAATGTCCTTCTACCCAGCTAATTAAGTACCAGTGGTCGTTGATAAATTCAATATAATATTCTGCTTTGTTTTCGTCAGTGATGTAGTATGAGCTTCGTTCTTCGTGTCCAAATTCAGCCCACTGTGCGCGTCCTTTTACGTGCGCTGGGAGATCGTTGGTTTCTCTGGTATTGACGATAAATGGTCCTTCGTCCTCAGGGAGGGTAATCCTTATTGACGCCGTGGTGACAACACTATATATTCTATTTCGGTCGATGTCAAGATGGGGAGTCTCAACTTATGTCACGGTTATGAGGGACCGTGGCTCTAAGTGAGTGTGTTTTGGGTGCCACGTGATCATGTGAGCAACTTCCTTACAAGGAAGGTGACACTTAGATAAGCGACACGCAACCACAAAGTCCTACGGCGTGGCTGCAAGCGTTGTAGCACGCTTCGCTTAGCTTCGAGTGGCTTACTTAAGCCGGAGCGGTGGTTTACAAGCCGAGAGGAGAGCCCACACGAATTAGGAAGGAGGCTTATGTCAGACAACTCGTATTGCGGATGAAGTTGAGACTGGGGAGTCTCAACTTATGTGCTACTTGTTACTTATATACCCTGACTAGTAGGAGTCAGGGTGAGTCACCTATACTATGAGTCCCTCTGAGTTGCTTAAGAGTCGCACACGCCACACCGAGTTGCACACATCTGTGCATGAGTTGCTAAGAGTCAGGGAGACCTGTCACATGATCTAAATCATGTGACAGTTCGCGTGAGGACGGAAAACCGAGATGGAGAATGCAGGGCCACAAATCATAACAGGACTTCAATGACGCCAGCTCGGACAATGAAGAGGTCATTGCGCTCCCGGAACAACTCTTCACCAATGCCACTGAAGCCGTGGACATGGAAGACGATGTTATTAATAAGCAGAAAGACCACGAGACCATCATCAGCACGTGGGCAAAGACATACCCACTGGAACGCCAGCCCGGCGGAGCCTGGTGGCACGGCAGTCACCTGGTTGTCGTGGCAGACAACAGCCTTAGGAGGGGAGTAATTTCCCTTCACCATGACTCACAGACCGCCGGCCACCCAGGGATCCTCAAAACCTGCCTAATGATCGCACAGAATTACTGGTGGCCCAACATGAAACAGACAGTCCTCGCCTATGTAAAAGGGTGCGCTACCTGCCAAGCCACGAAAGCAAACACAACCAAGCCAGCACCACCAATAGTACCCATCACCACGAATGCGACAGCCCTGCCATTCGAGACAGTGGCCCTAGACCTCATCATTAAACTCCCCAAGTCACAAGGTTTTGACTCCATCCTCACTGTCACAGATCATGATTGCTCCAAGGCAGCCATCTTTATACCATGCAACGAGGCCAACACTGCACCGGAGATCGCTGCACTCTATGCCAAGAACGTCTTCCCACACCACGGCATTCCCCGAAAGGTCATCAGTGACCGAGGAACGCACTTCGCCTCACACTTCCCTAAAGAGCTGTGCAAACTCCTCGGCATCTCACAGAACATTAGCACAGCCTATCACCCTCAAACAGATGGTCAGTCGGAGAGGACAAACCAGTGGCTCGAACAGTATCTACACATCTACGTGAATCACCAACAGAACAACTGGGCCTCTCTGCTACCCATCGCTCAGTACACCCACAACGCATGGCCCAGCAGCACGACCAAGAAAGCCCCATTTGAACTCCTACTAGGGCACATTCCGCACGCCCATCAGCCCCCAAGATCCAAGAAAATACCGTCCATCAATGAGCGACTTGATCACATCAAAGAAGCTCGCGCCGCAGCACAGACGGCCATCACTAATGCCCAGACCATGGTCGCGAACAGAAGAGGATCCAAGTATAGACCATTCAAAAAAGGACAGAAGGTCTGGCTGGAAGGAAAGAACATCCAAGTCACGCAGCCAAGTGCCAAGCTCGCAGCCAGACGATACGGTCCATTCACTATCACAAACGTCATCTCCCCAGTAGTATACCAAGTCGCAATACCCCCGCAGTGGAAACTCAGAAAAGTCCACGACGTCTTTCACGCCAGTCTATTGACCCCGTATATAGAAACCCCTGAGCACGGCTGGAACTTCAAAGAACCGCCTCCTGATGTTATCAACAGAGAAGCAGAGTACGAAGTTGAGGCCATTCTAGATCATCGCCTATATGGAAAGGCGAAAACCCCTCAGTACCGCATTAGATGGAAGGGATACTCCACAGCAGAAGACACATGGGAACCACACAGCAACCTGAAACATGCGCTAAAATTAGTACTCAAGTATCACCAAGAAAACTCCACTGCAGTCCGAAAAATGCTTATAAGGACCACCCTCAGCTCAGCAGGAACATCACCACTTCACTCTCTTCACACCCCATCTCCACCACCAGCTTACTCCACACTCTCCATGACCACCGATGGCCCACAACAAATCCAACAGCTCAAAGAGGAAGGCAGCAGCAGCCCTACCAGTACGACCCCTGCGACGACGACCAGCCCTCAGAATGATAGCGGCGCCCACGCCGTACAGGTCCCCTTCTCTGCCCACATACTCACCATCGTTGACAGCGACGAGACCAGTAGCTCGGACAGCGACACCAGCCCCCTGCGCGACTCCTCAGCCAGCCCTCAGCCTGGAACAGCAGGCCGACCAACTATTAGCAGAGGTTCTCCGGTCCCTAGCTTGCACTCAGACTACGCCGACCACCCCCTTAGCGCAGACAACTTCTGCGGAACGTGCAACGCCCCCGTACGTATTGGCGATGGACACGCCACTTGGAGTGTCACGCCCACTGAGTGAGCGTACCTCCACTGGCGAAGGAGGGGGCGTAGGCGATGCTGGGG
>QLOS01000038.1:0-34727 GCA_003313725.1 Russula sp. MG48 | reverse complement strand
AATCTAGTAGGACTTCTTGTAGTAGTTTGTCTCAAAATAATATCATAGTTTTCAATCATAATCAATGGTACCACGGTGTCACAATGACACCATGTATGTTCCACAGGTAATAAAAGATCTGCGGTGTCACCAATCACACCATGGTGATTTTACACGGTTTTGTACCATGACCGTGATGGTTACGGTATTTGTGGGTGCGGGTGCGGTTATGGAAAATCACACCCGTGGTATACCTGTGAAATACCCTAGTCATGACTGGTTCACGACCAGTCATTCGATGACTGGTGGCGACCAGTGGTGACCGCTTGCGGTCATGGCAGTTAAAAAATTGTAACCGATCACATCGGTCTGGTTCGGTTATGAGGCTTGCAGTTGAGAAGTGCGACTGGTCACAGTTATGGTTACTGGGATTTTGGGTCAAAAACCAGACTGGACTGGACCCTTAAACACTACTCTCCAGTGGCATGCATATTCCTTGGGCACATCTGCTTCTGTAGGGGTAGCCTTTCTCTGGTGTGCTTGAATCACCCATTCTTGGGTGATGTTGACTCAGTTGATTTGGAGGATGAGACTGTCTCCCTGTTCCCATCCTGTGGCATCCAGGGCATGGCCTAGCATCTGTGTGTAGCACAGCAGTGTCTTGGGTTGCTCTGGGGCCTTCCTTCCAGTGGTGATGAGTGAAATGGGTCCTCCTTGGATTGTGTGGGTCATCCAGTCTATTGTGGGGTTGAAGGTGTGCAGCCAGGGGAATCCCAGGATGGTCCTATCTCATCCTAGGTTCACCCAGTAGAATTGCTGGACATGTTCCTTGCTTCCTTGCTTGATGAGGAGATTGCAATATGTTGTGATATGTCCACTGCAGTTCTCTGATCTGTCAACATTGTAGAGGAGGCATGTGTTACGATCGTGCTGCCCTTGCACACTGACCCAGCCTCTACGCAGTCTCTGGGACTTGCAGCTGGTTACCTGACAAAGACAAGGATGGAATCAGGACCTCCCTGGGAGGCCCTACATTGAATGCAGACTGGCTACAATACGGACATTGGTATGGACATTGATTTGGACTGATTAGGAAGGAGCTCCTAGCCTCATGCTATGAGCTCATGGTTGTGGTACCCACATGGCACCTGCAGGTGCAGGCATGCAGCACATCACCTCGGCACATCACAGCATGCTGAAGGTGTGTTCCCTAGGTCCTAGGGTGTAGTGCAGACGTGTCCTGGTGTGGATGCAGGCCGCGCGTCCTTACGATAACGGACTCTTAGCTGATTGGACATTTGGACTGACCCTTGACATCATACTGTATGCGTGTCCATCAGACTGAACTAGAACGCTGCTGCGCCCTTATGGCGTGTGCTCTGGACCTTTATAACAACATGGGCCCTATGCCCTGACACTTACGCATCCCTCTTGATAGGGGCCTGACTGGTTTACTATAAGTAGTATGCATTTCTGTCATGTAGCAGACAGACTCGACCTCTTGGCTTTCAGCCTACAGAACTTTGACAATTCAGCCTCTTGAACCTTGGAATCCCTGCAGTGGGAAGCACCCCAAGGATAGAACAAACCAGAACAGACCTTCAAGGACCACCAGTACACTCCGCTCTTTGCTCTACCCCTCCTTCTCCTCCCTTGTATTCAGGGAACCTTTGGTCTTGAACCCCCTTGTGCTTGTGCACTCCCTTGTGCTTGCGCCACTTGTGCATCAGTGCACCACAGTTGGCCTACATCTTGTGCCATTGTAAAACAAGAGAAGAACCTTAGTCAAATGTCCACAGTGCACGCAGCACTACCACAAAGCAGGACTTGGGCTGAACCAAGTCACCGATAAGCAAGTCGCTTAGAACGGCCAAGGCTGTCTGTAACAGCATGGTTGGGGGAGCATGTGCAGTGAGGCCAAGGTGCTTGGCAGTTCTTTGATTGATAAAATTGTCTGTGGCGCTGCTGTCTACTAGTGCTTTTTCTGTAGCCTTCCCACATATGGTTGAAAAAGTGAAATTGGCATTAACACTATTCTGGTTCAAGACATACATGGTACAGATTCGCAAAGCTTGATCCCAGGCTGATAGATCAAGCCACTTTAAAAATCCAGATCTTCTTCTATGATCTAATCAAACATGGCAGTGGGTTCTATGGCATTCATGGAACACAGCTGGGAAATAAGGTCTGACTGTGTCATTTGGCTGGTGCTGTCTTCCAGGGCAATACTGGGGGCTGCTTGGCTTTCAGCCTCTGCTACTCTTGCCTTGGGCGGTGGGGGTCCACAGTGTCTTGGTTTCTTGGCACATTGCTCAGTGCAGTGTCCCACTTCCTTGCAGTAGAAGCACTTTCATTCATCCATGAGCTTCTTCTTTTCTTTGTTCATTAGTGGCCCTCCCATGTGGGAGATGTCCACCTCCATGGGGATAGGGATATTGTTTCTGTTTTGGTGGGGCAGGGCAGGGGCATTTCTTGGGACAAAGCAAGGTTGTGGGGTGAAGTGAGGCACATTAGGGTTTGGTCCCAGCTCTGCTAGTTTCTGGGCAGCCCTTAGGACTTCCTTGTGGGCTGCCTCTTTCCATGCATTGAGGGTGGTGGGAATGTTTTCTCTGTTGAGGACTTTAAGTGCTATTCCTCATCGCAGGCCCTTTTTGAAGATGTCCAGGGTGCCTCTGTCTGCAGGGGACCATCCTGATGCAAGTATGTAGTGATTGAAGGCTGTGATGTAGCCACCAATGTTGCTGCCTTGCATCTGGAGGTCCATTAGCTTCCTATAGGCATCCTGCTCCTTTGCTGTGTCTGTGAAATAACTGAGGAAGGCAGTTTTGAACTCATTCCAGAGGGTCTTATCTGTTTCAGCTAGGGGGTTGACCACTCTGGTGGTTTTATTGGTGAGGTGTTACAATCTCTGGTGCGCTTACTCGGACTGACCTATCTATTTTTACCTACCATGACTCCTGCTCGTGACTGTAACTGATTGATCTGGTGCAGCAGCGCAGCTTGTGATGCAAGCTGCGCTCATATGATACTGCCTCATGTTACTGTGACTGATACTGATATGGCACAGCCTTCTGCTGTGCACTCTACTTACACTATTGGCTGACTCTTATGATGACTCACAAGTGTGACCCTACATCACGCTTAGACTTGCACTGCATCGCTGTTGAGACTCAGATAGCAGTAGCACGTGACCTCTCCTGTAGAGCCTGTATAAGGGCTCTAGTTTATGCCAGTCAAGCCCTAAGCTTGACTTAGTTTTGTAATTGACTAAAGTCTCGAACCTCTCACTCCTGCTTCCTCTCTCAAGTGTGGTCTAGCCCCTTGAGAGCAGTAAGAACTCGCTTCGTCTCACATGCCTCTCTGAGTCGCTGTAAAGACTCAGCTCTGGATCGCATCCCTAGATATCACCCTTATCTAGACACCTATCTACATTGTGTCTACTGCAAGTCACCTGACAACTTCATGTGTCAAGTCACGTGGGAAGGAGCCCATTATCCTCACACCCAACATACTCGTGCTCAGTCACTCACCCACAGGCACATGTTCCCACATCACATTCACGTGACACGTCTCGCACACAGCCTCAAGTCACACAAGTTGTGCTACTGGCCTGTTGAGCTGTAACATAAGTCAAGCTTCCTTCACTGTTGTGGATGGTGTGCCACCACATCAGAACTCACTTGAAAGAAGACTATCCTAGACCACCAACGATCTGCATGTTCCGGATATTAGCCTCTGCCGATGCAGTAGAATTCATCCCAGGAGCAGTGAAACATGAAACTCATCAAGAAAGACATGCAGGCTTACACACATACTTTTGCAAAAGCCAGTACTGCCCATATCACGGCACACAGTAAAAAGCCTATACCTGGTATAGCAAGGAAGCCTGCACACTTTGCAGCAACACTGGACAGCTACAATGAATACTTCCACCGCCTAGGCCATCTCTACGAACAAAAATTTGTCCTTGACAGCTGGGGCCAACAGATCGACCAAGCAGCTGACGAACACGAACTCGTCTGCCCTGTTACATGTGTAACTGGACCCACAGAACTCCACCATGCCCTCCAAATTGAAGTAGTAGTCTTTGATCAAGTATACAAAGAGTGGCAAGATGAGTTTGAAGCTCTTGAAGCAGCCCTAGCCCTTCTCCTAATAACCCAACATGCTGGAGAGACAACACAGGACCACTAGGTATCGCACACCCAGGGAAATCAACCCTAATCAGCTAGCAGCTGCCATCGCTTGGATGGAAAGACAACTTGCTCATGCACAAAGTGATGTTAATAACCACACACACATCTGTCAATACATGTGCGTAGGTGAGTATAGTCATCACCATGTGGTCCTAGACCAGATCCTCCTCCAAATTGAAGCCTTTGCAAGAGAAATCGAACACATTGTCAATGCCTACTCCAAGGCAGCCGGCTTCCCCATGTAAAAGGAAGAGCAACCCTGGAGATAATCAGAGCTGACATCTGTGCCAACATTCTCACCAGAGTCCCTGTCAGGGTCAACAACGACCTCCCAGATTACATCAAAGGCAACGCTCATTGGCATCACAATAGAGAAAATACCCACTGGTGCTATCATATTCACCTCCCCACTGCTGTAGGGATCAGCAAACGAGCCGTCAAGTATATCAATGACAACTGGTACCTCCTCACTTTCAATCAAGGAAGCTATATCACAAGCCTTGAGAACCTTCTCGACAAAGAGCATTCTGACGAAACAGGGCTAGGACACAGTTCCTTTAGGACAGAGTCACCAGAAGCCATCAAAGTAGACCCTCCAAGTACTAACGCATCCTCCTTCCAAAGCGCAGACGAGGGAGAAGAACCCACACTGGGACCAGCCCCACAAGTTATCACACCCCTAGAAGAGTTCCTCAGCACAGGACTCCAAGATGTAGCAACGCTACAAGGAAGCAATCTGCTTCAACCAGAGATGGGCGCAACCCCACACTTACTACAAATCGCACATGTGGCAGTACAGCCAACAGCACCACCCCCAATACTTCAACCACCAAAACAACCAGCCATGGCTGCCCCAGCACCCACAGCAGCAGCAGCACAGACCAACAGACGACTCAAAGGAAAGGAGCCTATGACCTTCAAAGGCGATCACTCCAAAAGTGACAACTTCCTCAGAGAGTTCAGACTCTATAGGATCCTGAACCACACTGACGAAAACATGACTAATCCATATGCCAGAGTGGCACTTGCCCTATCATTCATCAGGGGGCTGCTTGTTGATGACTGGGGAGACACACAGTCTGCCAGTCTCATAGAAAAGACCACCCGAATGGTCAATAGGATCCAAGAGAATGATGAGGCCCTCTGGAACAGTTTTGAAGCAGACTTCAAAAGCCACTTCACAGACATGGCCAAGGCCCAGAATGCGTATAACAAGCTCATGGCTCTACAAATGCAGGGAAATGACATTGACAGGTACATTGTGTCGTTCAACCACTACATACTGTCTGCAAACTGGACAATGGGCGACCAAGGAACCCTGGAAAAGTTCAAAAGGGGACTTCATCGAGGGATTGCCCTCAGCGTTATGAACAGGGAAGTCATCCTGACTACAATTGAAGACTGGCAAGAGGCCACCAGGAAAGAGGTACTCAGGCAAGCACAGATCGATGCCAACCTAGGACTGGCACTGCAGCGAGGACGCTTCATCCCATGGCCCACCTTCTTCAAAAACCAAAGTAAACCAGTGGCCAAGCCACAAAATGACAGATACGCCCCCATGGACATAGATGTGGCACAAATGAGCATGCCATTGTGCATGGGAGGGCCTCTCACCGATGAAGAGCACCAGCAACTTTGAAAAGAAAACAAGTGCTTCTACTGCAAGGCAGTGGGACACACGGCCAACAAGTGCTGCAAAAAGCAAGCTGTGAGACCACCACGTGCATCATGGGTCACAGAGATACAAAAGGAAGAACTTGCGCCCAGTGATAGCGCAAGTCAGACCAGCTCCCAAATGATGAACAGCGATGTCATCATGCAAATACATTCCATGTCTACAGAGGAGCGAAGGGGAATCTATGACACCATACTTACTGAGGATTTGGATTTTTAAAGAAGCTTGATCTATTGGCCTGGGACCGAGCTTCGCATATATGTACCATGTACATGTCTCATCGAAATAGTGTCAATGTTGATATTCTCTTTTCAAGCACAAATGGGAAGGCCAAGGAAAAAGCCCTTGTGGACAGCAGGGCAACAGACAACTTCATAGACCAAAAAATGGTGCGACAACTGTGCCTGGTTCCACGAAAACTTAAGGAACCATGACTGCTCTACAATGTGGACAGCACTGAGAATCAAAGTGGGCAAGTAACAAGTTACTGCAACCTGCTTATATCAAGGAATAGGAACAAGAGTATACAATGCTTCTTCATCACTAACCTAGGAAGAGACTGCATCATATTGGGCTTCCCATGGCTGCAGCACTTCAATCCGCAGATCAACTGGACTAAAGGACAGATCAGTGGCGAACCATTCACCACCAAGATTACCAGCAGAAGGGCCCCCAATCCCCCAAAGAATCTGATGAGGTATGCACAGCTGCTGGGGGCCACACTAAGGGTGCAACAATGGGAGGAAGGAGACACGCTCATCCTCCAGATCAATCGCACCAATATAGCCCAGGAATGGGCAATCAAGGCCCACCAACAATGAGTGGCACCCATGGCACAGGACGTACTGCCGGAATACCAGTGACACTGGAGAGTCTTCTCAGAAGCAGAGGCCCAATACTTCCCACCAGCATGGGAGAATGACCACACCATCACCTTGAAGCCAGATGCGCTGCCAATATTAGACTGTAAAGTCTACCCATTGAACCCACAAGAAATGCTTGCAGCAGACCAGTGGATCAAGGAACACTTAGACAAAGGGTATATCTAGCTGTCAAAATCCCCATACACAGTGCCCTTCTTCATCAAGAAAAAGGATGGATCATTAAGGCCAGTATAGGACTATTGCGTGCTAAACAGCTGGACCATCCGGGATGTCTACCCACACCCAGACATCTCTATACTCACAAGAAATCTCAAGGGCTGTGCCCTGTTCACCAAGTTCAATATCCAATGGGGATACCACAACGTCTGCATCAAGGAAGGCAATCAATGGAAAGCAGCCTTCAAAATGCCACAAGGACTGTTCAAACCACGGGTCATGCTGTTTGGACAGTGCAATGCCCCAAGCACATTCCAATGAGTAATGGACTGGCTCCTGTGCCCACTAAAGCTGAAATACCCCAGAATGGTCTTCATGTACATGAACGACATCTTCATCACAACACCTGACAACCTTGAGTTACACCAATGCATCATGCATGAACTCCTGGACCTCTTCAAAGCAGAGTCCTTCTTCCTCAAGCCTCAAAAGTGTCTCTTTGAACAGAGGCGTGTGGAGTATCTAGGACTGATCATTGATGGCGAATCACTTTGCATAGAGTCCAGCAAACTCACAGGAATAAAGGAATGGCCCAGAGTTCTCAAAAGCGTCAAAGAACTGCGATCAACACTAGGGGTACTCAGCTACCAAAGACCATTCATTCCAGGATTCACAGAAATTGCCAGGCCCCTAACCAACCTACTCAAAAAGGGCATCCCCTTCATCTGGACCAACAAGTGCACACAAGCAGTGGATAGGCTGATTAACATCATCACCAGTGATCCAGTCCTGTGGCAGCCCAGCCTGATGCGACCCTATGAGCTTGAGGTGGATGCCTCCCAGAATGCAACAGGGGCTATACTATATCAATGTGACCAGCAGGGCAGATGACACCCTGTCAGCTACGACTCAAAGACATTCACCGCAGCAGAACGCAACTACCTGATATGGGATTGGGAGTTCCTCGCTATCATACGAGGACTGGAACACTGGCACCATCTCCTTATGGGTGCACAACATCAGGTAGTGGTTATCACTGACCACAAAAACCTCCAGTACTATCGCTCACCTCAGAAAATCAATAGGCGTATTGCCCATTATATACTGACCCTAGGTGACTATGACATTACCCTCATCCATCACCCCAGTGCCAGCAACAGGGCCAATGCCCTCTCACAATGACCAGACTTCAACGACACGAGCTCTGACAATGAGAAAGTCATAGCACTCCCAGAGCAACTCTTCACCAAGGCCGTGGAGGCGGTAGACATGGGGGATAACGTCATAGCCAAGCAGAAAAGTCACAACACCACCCTCTGCACGTGGGCAATGACTTACCCATTAGAGCACCAGCCTGGCGGGGCCTGGTGGCATGGCAGCCATCTAGTTCTCATGGCAGACAACAGCCTTCGGAGGGGAGTAATTTCCCTTCATCATGATTCACAGACCACCAGCCACCCAGGAATTCTCAAAACATGCCTAATGATCGCACAAAACTACTGGTGGCCCAACATGAAGCAGACAGTCCTTGCCTATGTCAAAGGATGCGCTACATGCCAAGCAACAAAGGTAAACACAACCAAGCCAGCACTGCCAATCATGCCCATCACCATGGACGCAAAGGCCCTGCCCTTTGAAACAGTTGCTCTAGACCTGATCATAAAGCTCCCCAAATCACAGGGCTTTGACTTGATTCTCACCATCACGGATCATGACTGCTCAAAGGCAGCCATTTTTGTACCCTGCAATGAGGCCAGCACCACGCCGGAGATAGCCACACTCTATCCCAAGAATGTCTTCCCGCATTACAGCATTCCCCGAAAAGTCATCAGTGACCGAGGGATGCATTTCACCTCACACTTCCCCAAGGAGCTATGCAAGATCCTTGGGATCTCCCAGAATATCAGCACAGCCTATCACCCTCAGACAGATGGCCAATTGGAAAGGACAAACCAGTGGCTTGAACAGTATCTGCGCATCTATGTTAACCACCAACAGAATGACTGGGCCTCCCTGTTACCTATCACCCAATATGCTCACAACGCATGGCCCAGTAGCACGACCAAAAAGGCCCCATTCAAACTTCTGCTAGGACACATTCCTCATGCCCATCAGCCCCAAAGATCCAAGAAAATACTGTCCATCAATGAACGACTTGATCGCATCAAGGAAGCCCACACCACAGTGCAGATGGTCATCACTAATGCCCAGACCATGGTCACAAACAGAAGAGGATCCAAATATAGACCGTTCACAAAAGGACAGAAGGTTTGGCTGGAAGGAAAGAACATTCAGATGACGCAACCTGGCACCAAGCTCACAGCCAGAAGATACGGCCCATTCACTATCACCAATGTCATCTCTCCAGTAGTATACCAACTTGCAATACCCCTGCAGTGGAAACTCAGAAAAGTCCATGACATCTTCCACACCAGTCTATTGACCCATACATAGAAACTCCCAAACATGGCCAGAACTTCAAAGAACCACCTCCTGATGTCATCAATGGAGAAGCAGAGTATGAAGTCGAGGCCATTCTAGACCACCATCTATATGGAAAGGCAAAAACCCCTCAGTACTGCATCAGATGGAAAGGATACTCCGCAGCAGAAGACACATGGGAACCATGCAGCAATCTGAAACATGCGCTAAAATTAGTACTCAAGTATCACCGAGAAAACTCCACCGCAGTTCAAAAAATGCTTATAAGGACCACCCTCAGCTCAGCAGGAACATCACCACTTCGTTCCATTCGCACCCCATCTCCACCACCAGCTTATTTCACACTCTCCATGACCACCGATGGCCCACAACAAGTCCAACAGCTCAAAGAGAAAGGCAGCAGCAGCCCTGCTGCCATGACCACTTCGACACCAACCAGCCCTCAGAATGACAGCTGCCCCCGCTCCATACAGATCCCCTTCACCGCCCGCATACTCACCATTGTTGACAGCGACGAAACCAACAGCTCCCCTGGGGGCAACACCAGCCTGCTCCATGACTCCTCAGCCAGCCCTCAGCTTGGAACAGCAGGCTGACCAGCTCCTGGTGGAAGTTCTCCAGTCCCTAGCCTGCACTCAGACTACGCCAACCACCCCCTCAGCTCAGACAACTTCTGCACAACGTGTAATGCCCCAGTACATATTGGTGATGGACACACCACCTGGAGCCCATCTAGAGGAACAATCATCAGAGAGCCTCAGCGACTACCACAGCAGCCAGGCGTCCTGCTTCCCATCCCTGGAAATGCTGGTGCTATCACCCCCCATGTTATACAGCAGAATGCCCACACGTCCCCTACGCCACTCTGCAGCTATGCAAACGTTGCTGCCGCCAGTCATCAAGGAGGAGGAACCCCATCGTCAGTACCAGTGCCCCTGCCCCAGGCTACGGCCAACCAGCCAACACTGTCGGCTACGATGGTTATTTCCTGTGCTGGAATAGACTTGACAACAACCCAGGTGACTGGAACATTATCCTTGTCCCCGATCACAACAACTGCCTCATCCCGGCCATGTACTACACCCACTTCCTGCACTTTGATGAGCCCATCATTCTAGGATGGCTCACCACAAACTCGCCCATCTTCACCAAGCCGCTGTATGCTAAGCCGCACGACAATGAACACTGCCCTGCCATCGACAACTGGGATCTTATGCCCCTCAATGGGAATCACCCTCACTGCTGCCATGTCGATAAGCTGGTCGAAGACCTCAGGGACCTGGGTCTGATGGCTGACGTCCACAGGTACCGCCTCGGCATTCATGCCCTCCATCACCAGCTCACTGTTGAATATGCACATCTTACACGTCTCCCCGTGCGTCACTCTGACTACTCCGCCACTCAGCTGGAGCAGGACACTGCCCTCATGTGCTGCAGTCACAAACTGTGGGACAAGTTGCAGCTCATCGAATTGTGCCTCTATGAGGCCACTGTCATGTCATGTATTGGTCCCAAGCTAGACCAGATACTGGCACGCCCCATCATGCCACCCCTCGAATACTACCTGCGGGGGTGCCCCACCACCCATCAGACCGACGTTGTTGCCACACTTCCAGTGCACCTTATGCCTCGCGACCGCCCGAGGCAGATATCCCCTCCCCATTGGGTTGTCCCACTCCAGCACGTGCGCACCACTCCCCCTGCTTGAATGCCGTGGCAGCCATTCCCCCTTAGGAGGGGGTGTACTGTTACGATCTCTGGTGTGCTTACTCAGACTGACCTATCTATTTTTACCTGCCATGACTCCTGCTTGTGACTGTGACTGATTGATCTGGTGCAGCAGTGCAGCTTGTGATGCAAGCTGTGCTCATACAATACTGCCTCACGTTACCATGACTGATACTGATACGGCACAGCCTTCTGCTGTGCACTCTACTTATGCTATTGGCTGACTCTTATGATGACTCACAAGCATGACCCTACGTCACGCTTAGACTCACACTGCATTGCTGTTGAGACTCAGATAGCAGTAGCACATGACCTCTCCTGTAGAGCCTGTATAAGGGCTCTAGTTTATGCCAGTCAAGCCCTAAGCTTGACTTAGTTTTGTAATCGACTAAAGTCTCGAACCTCTCACTCCTGCTTCCTCTCTCAAGCGTGGTCTAGCCCCTTGAGAGCAGTAAGAACTCGCTTTGTCTCACACACCTCTCTGAGTCGCTGTAAAGACTCAGCTCTGGATCACGTCCCTAGATATCACCCTTATCTAGACACCTATCTACTTCATGTCTACTGCAAGTCACCTGACAACTTCATGTGTCAAGTCACATGGGAAGGAGCCCATTATCTTCATGCCCAACGTACTCGCGCTCAGTCACTCGCCCACAGGCACATGTTCCCACATCACGTTCACGTGACATGTCTTGCACACAGCCTCAAGTCACACAAGTCGTGCTACTGGCCTGTCAAGCCATAACATGAGGGCAGTTGATTGGGCATCTACCCAATCGCCTACATTGCATCCTCGGATGAAGGTGAGGGCCAGGGCAACTCTAGCATAGGGGCTGATCATGTTCTTGTCTCAATGGTTAAGGATCCTGTATAGGTTGAATTCTCTGAGAAAGTCCTCACTTTTATTTCTGTCCCCTTCAAAGATTGTTGGTGGGTGCCCTTTGAGTTTAGCATTGGGTGCTGTGGGTGCTGCTGGGGTGGCCATGACTGGCTGTTGGAGTATGGGTGGTGGTGCAGTAGGTTGGGCAGCTGTGTGGGCAATCTGCAGGAGTTGTGGTGTTGCTTGGGTTTCTGGTAGGAGCAGGTGTGTTCCTTGTAGCATTGCTACATTCTGAAGCCCTGTGCTAATGAACTCTTCAAGTGGCAGGGCAACCTGGGCTAGTGGCATGGGTTCTTCTCCCTCACTGGCACTCTGGAAGGTGGATGATGAGCTGCTGGGTTGGTCTACTTCAATCAGCTCTGGGGAGTCTGGTTTGTGTGCCACAGTTTGGCTTCATTTTTCTTTGTATTTACTTTACCATCACATGCCACATGATGCCAGGCATCACATGATCCCCCCCATCTTGCCCCAGGTCCCCCCTCACATGCTGAGCGACAGCTGAAGGTACAGGGGGATGCATGTCCCTTCCCACACTCCCCTTTCCCCATGATTCACATGGGACTTATGCTTACTCATTACTGTACTGTGGACTGCAGATTGGTCACAGGCTTAGTAAGGCTCATAAGGGCACTGATGTGTCAACAGCACCACAAGATGTATAAAAGGACGAAGCTTAGGGACTTACTCCCTAAGCTTCAACTTAACTTTCTATCATGCACATTTCATCTCTTTGTAATATCAGCTTGGTTACAAAGAATCTATCTGCTTGTCTCATGCTCAATCTCCTCCCTTTATGCAAAACTCAAAGCAGTTGATACCAGAGGTTAGAGGCAACCTCTAAGATCTTGCATCACCTGCTATTTCCTCATGTGTCCCAAATTGACTTATAACTTTGCATCCTTGTTGATTTCAAGTCTTGTCTTGTATATTACGTTGACGCCCCATGTGTGGTGTAGCATAAGCTGAAGCTTTCCCAAATTGATTGCCAAGTTGTGGCCATTGAAGGACCACCAGAACACGAAGGTCTCAACCTAGTCACCTCAGCTGTTGGTCTGCTTGAACACCAAGTGGAACTAGAAGCAAGAGTTGGTCAGATCACCTGAACCATCAACATGTTAGGAAGAATGCTCAGAGAAAACCAAAATCCCCACCTTGAAGTTTGCATTCTCACGTGCATCTTTGATCTTCTCCTGGAAGTCACAAGGCTACAGGAAGAATTTCAAATTGAGGTGGAATGTGCATAAACGAAACTGGACCCACTCGCCATTGTCACTCATATCTATTGGCACCTTTGGCTGGTATTGCTGTGCACTGTACTTGAAATCCTTGGATACTGCACCAGGATCTACATTGACAACATCCTTATCAGTCATGACTAAAAAGGACAAACTGGAGACCTCACCCTGGTGCTCAGGTTTTCTGTATATCCTATCCCATCTCAACATGGTGGACCTTTTCCTGGTTAGCTGCTTGGAACACATGCTCAGACACCTTGAGCAGCAATGGGCAATTGCCCTTACCTTACATGAGAACGAGGACAAGGCAGCTTCAATTGGACAAGAAATTGACAGTACAGAACTAGTGCTGCAACAAGTCTTGAGGAACGCTGAGAATGGCTGCCCAGTTGTCCCCACAGTAGAAGAGAACTTGAGAAGCCTGTTTGCCATGCATGGAGGCACCAGGCCAGAAGATGAAGAAAATCTACAGATCATTGCTCGAAGGGAGTACTGTGAGTGACAGAATCAAAGAGCAAGAAGAGGAAACTCACCCAACCAGACAAACCACCAAGTTTACCAACCCCCTCACCAACACAATGATGATGCTCAGTGCAGAATTCACAGCTAACCAGTGGGAAACAATCCACCCCTGTACTGATGATGATCTCCCACAGCACATCAAAGGAGAAGCATTCTGGATCGACTATGCCAAACCAGGGCACAGTGCCTACCATGTGCTCAATGAGAATGGAGTTGAATGGCCACTAGAATTCATAAACAATGATTGGTACTTCCTGACCTGGGGAGTGACAGGATACTACACCAGGGCAAGTGCAAGACTGGTACATGGCACCAACAAAATCAGCTGGTGGGAAGAGGGAGATGCTTAACACCCCAGCAACAGAAAAGGAAAAGGGAAAGCCATGGACCTGCATTCCCTGTGAGAGATAGAGAAAAAGGATAGCAGCACAAACATGGAGCCTGAGGAACTGGGTCTAAGCCCCACCTTGGGGAGAAGGCAATGTGACTCCCCCATGCCTGGAGGGCTAGCCTATGGGCTGGAACTGGAGGAACATATCCTATCACAGCAGGTGGAGCAGGTGGCCAGCATCGATCCAGGGGACTTTGGAGAGCTGCTGCCTGAGTACAGGCAAAAGCCCACCATGACACACGCCACGGGAATAGAGGTTGTGCAAGAAGCCATCATCATCAAACCTCTCATGTCTGCTGCAGCCTTGGGAGCCACCAGGGGCATGAACCCAGCTTTCATGGCAGGAAGAATGCCTGTGTTCCCTGGCACATCAATATGCACAACCTTCATGAACCCAATTAACCCAGCCTTCATTCCTGCCCAGCCATGGAGTGCAGGAGCACATGTGTGCAGTGCTGCTGGAGGCAGTGCCACCATCACTGCCATGGCTGCAGCACCCACAGCCATTGGCACCACAGCCACAGGAGGTGCCGGTGGAGGGAACAGAGGTGGCATGAGGGGAAACCCCCCCCACTGTATTTGAAGGGGATCAATCCAAGAGTGATCAGTTCCTATGTGAATTCAGAATTTAAAAGATGTCAAACAGGGAAAACAGTTCCATGAAAACACCCCTTGATCATGTGGGCCTAGCCTTGAGCTTAATATGCAGCCCACACATCAATGATTGGGTAGAAAGGATGTTGGATGACCTTGATGCCACACAAAGAGGACTGCACACCATGACCTCCACTGATGAGACACTCTGGACCATGTTCAACACAGGCTTCAGGGTGGCATTTACCAACACTACAAAAAGAGCAAATGCCCATCAGAAACTACTCCAGTGCAAAATGATAGGCAATGACCTGGACACCTACATTGCAACTTTTGACCACTGGTCCACACTCACAGGATGGGGCACTGACGATGTAGGAATGATCACCCAATTCCATCATGGCCTGAAGGACCCTCTGCATCATGCCATCTTGGAAAAAATGGACCCACAGCCCACAACCATGAGGGGCTGGCAGTCTGCTACATGTAAGCAGCACAAATTGTGGGCAGAAGTAAAAAGCAGCCCAAGTAGCTTCCAAAGCTAGGGCCCTGCCATGAACACGCAGCAATGGTGCCAGGCACTTGGAAAGCCACAGCAAACTGCAGGAAACTGCAGTGGCAGGCCCAAGATTGTGCCAATGGACATTGATAGCATGTGCATCAATGCACTCACTCCAGAAAAGTGGCAGAAGCTCAGCACCAAAGGACACTGCTTCTACTGCAAAAGGCAGGGGCATGTCAGCAAAACATGCCCAAAGAAGGCAGAAGACCAAAAGAAGAACATACCAAAACAAGATGAAGGAACATGTGGCTGCCAAGGGATGAGCACACACACCACCAAGGTGGAAGGGGACCAGGAGGCTGCTGTGGAAATTAGCAGTATGGTGAAACAGATTGGAAAGATGGAGCAAAAAGAGAAAGACGAAATGTTGGACAAGTTGATTTGAGGGTTTTTGAATTGCTCTCACCACTCGGCCTGGGTGAGAGTGTGGAGTATGCGCATAATGTATATCAGTGAATCCAGTTCAATCAAAGCACCATTCACCTTTACATCTGCGCAAGGAAAGGCCAATGAGTGCACACTGGTTAACAGCAGCACAATAGAAAATTTCATGGACCAACACATGGTCCAGCACCTGGGGATTGGCCTCAGAACAATGGCAGAGCCACAGTGTGTCTTCAATGTAGATGGATCAGAAAACAAAGCTGGCATGCTAACCCAGTACTGCATCCTGAGGATCAAGAAAGGAGACCAAGAAGCCCTGCAAAAATTCTACATCACAAGCTTGGGGAGCAACTGCGTGATCCTAGGATACCCATGGCTGAGAGAATTCAACCCCAGCATCAACTGGGCCAAGGGGAACATCAGGGGACCACCAGTTTGAATAGAAACAGCCCTCTTCAAATGGGCAAGGAGGCGAGTGATAGCACAAATAATGGTGGCTGCACACAAAGAGCAAGCATGGGAAGAAGGGGACAAAATCATTGCTTTCATTCGTCCAACCCCCAGACTATCCCAGAAATCAGAAATAAGTAAGTGCAAACAACTGGCAGAAGACTTAACCAGTTTGCCAGCTCACTACTGGTCACACACATAGCTTTTTTCTGAACAAGCGTCGTGTTGTTTCCCACCAGCCTGAGTGGAGGATCACATAATCAGACTCAAACCTGGCGCCCCAGATTCCATCAACACAAAGGTATACCCTCTCACATGCATGGAAGCACAGGCAGAGCAGGAATTTGTCAGGAAAAACAAAGAGTTGGGATGCATCCAAGACAGTGACTCCCCATGGGGAGTCTCCTTCTTTAGAAAGAAAAAAGATGGCTCGCTATGACCAATACAAGACTACTGGCCAGTAAATCAGTGGACAGAGTGGGACATATACCCCATGCCACACATCAAGCAGATATTAAAGGAACTCCACAGGAAAACATTATTCACCACCTTGGACCTACGACTACGAGATGGCTACAACAACATACATGTGTGCCCCAAAGATAGGTGGAAGGTGGCATTCAAAATGCTGAGTGGACTGTATGAGCTGACAGTAATGTTCTTTGGAGTGATGAATGCCCCAGCCACTTTCCAATGCACCATGGATCGGGTCCTAAGGTCAATCAAACATAAATACCCAGGGATGGTCTTCATGTATATGGATGACATCCTTGTAGCCACCACGCACAATCTCATGCTGCACCACCAGATTGTGAATGAAATTATGGACTGGCAAGGGAGGACTTCTTCCTCAAACTCAGCAAGTGCCACTTCGAGCAAAAGGCTGTGAACTACCTGGGGATCAGAATAGAGGAAGGAGTCATCCATGTTAACCCCACAAAGCATGATGGACTGGAGGAGTGGCCAGAAGAGCTATGAAATCTGAAACAAGTACAAAGCACCCTGGGCATTTTCAGATATCACAGGCCCTTCATCCCAGGATATGCCACCATCATGCACCCTGTGCAGCACCTCACTAAGAAGGGAGTGGACTTCACCTGGACCCCTGAGTGCACAGAGGCAGTATGCACACTGAAACACATCTTGGCAAGTGACCCAGTACTGAAATGGCCAGACTATGACACCCCCTTCATCCTGGAAGTGGATGCCTCACAGTACGCCCTAGGCACAATCTTGTACCAGCCAGAAGGAACAGGCAAACCTAGAGTGGTGGGGTACTACTCCAAGGCCCTCATTCCTGTGGAGCAAGGCTACAATGTGTACAATTAAGAACTCTTGGCACTCATCAAGGGGCTAGAGCACTGGAGGCATCTCCTATTGGGGTCAATGCACACCATGAAAGTATTCACCAACCACAAAAATCTGCAGTACTATCGACAGCCCCAGAAACTCAACTGACAGGTGGCATGATACATCCCACACCTGGCTGAGTACAATTTCGAACTAGTACACAAACCAGGTGCTATGAACCAAGCAGATCACCTGTCACGATGACCAGGATTAGATGAGGGGGCAAATGACAATGAGGATGTGATTGTCCTGCCAAACCACCTTTTCTGTCGTGCCCTGTCCCTGGTCAACCTGGAAAACAGTGTCTGTGCCACCCAGTGAGACTCAAAAGCACTGATGGAAGAATGGAAGAAGGAGCACCAGATTGAACACAAAGAAGGGGGATGGATGTGCAACACACGACTGGTGGTCCCCAATTGGCCAATGTTAAAGTGCGAACTCCTGACAGCCTACCATGACCATGCAACTGCAGGACACCCAGGAATTGCCAACACCCTGAAGGCAGTGGCCAAGGACTATTGGTGGCCAGGCCTGAGAGCATTAGTCACCTCCTATGTGAAGGGGTGCACCACCTGTCAGGCAATGAAACCAGGAACAACCAGACCGCACGTGCCCCCTTTCCCTATCACAACTCAAGAAGGGAACATCCTGTTCTCAACCATCACCCTAGATCTGATCACAGACCTTCCCCAGTCACAGGGGCATGACTCCATACTCACTATCACAGACCACAACATGACCAAAGCAGCATTATTCTTCCTGTGCAGCAAGATGAATGGGGGGTGGGTGTAGCTACCCTCTACACCCAACACATATTCCCACACTATGGCATCTCTCAGTGGGTGATTTTGGACAGAGACCCTCACTTCACATCCCAGTTTAGCAAGGAGTTGTGCTGCCTGTTAGACATTGATCAAAATATTAGTACAGCCTACCACCCCCAGACGGATGGCCAGTTGGAGCACACTAACCAGTGGCTGAAGCAATATCTGAGAATCTATGGCAACTTCCAGCAAAGCAACTGGGCAAGATGGCTACCCCTGGCTAGTACATGCATAACACCTGGCCCAGCTCCACCACAGGCTTTACCCCCTTTGAACTACTCATGGGGTGCATGCCAAGGCTACACGTGCCAACCACAATGGAATCAAAGGCACCAGAAGTGGAACAAAGGGGGAGACAGCTGCAAGAAATCTGTGAGCAAGCACAAGATGCCATTAAGCACATGCAGACACTAGTCCTGCAACACGCCAAACAAAGAGCAGGATGATGCATCTTCCAACCCTTCAAGGTAGGCAACAGAGTTTGGCTGGAAGGTACCAACCTATGGCTGTTGCACCCCACCAGCAAGCTAGCTGCACGGTGGTACAGCCCCTTCAAAGTCCTGCATGCAGTGTCCCCAGTGGTATACTGGCTGGAGATCCCCAGAGCATGGAAAATCTTCAACACCTTTCACACATCACTCCTATTGCCATACAAGGAGATGGAGGAGCATGGCCCCAACTTCTTTGAACCACCACCTGAGTTGATTGACAGAGAAGAGCAATACGAAGTGGAGCAAGTGTTGGGCACAAAGGTGAGATGGAAATTACATTTCCTGATCAAGTGGAAAGGATACACCAAGGTGCACAACACCTGGGAACCAAAGGAGAATGTGAATGCACTGGAGCTTGTGAAAGAGTTCTACCAAAAGAACCCCTCTGCTGTGCGCAAAATAGTACTTAAGGGGGAAGGTGAGGAGAGCAGAACCAACATGAACTCCCACTCCCCAGCTTCTTCTCCCTCTTCCACACATCATCCTTGCATCTCCATCATTGCTGCCACCAATGCTGAGAGTTAAGAAGGGATTGAAGAAGTCCTCGCAGGGACCACACCCAGCATCACGGCCCACTACAATGGCAATAATCCCTACTGGTCCCAAGAAGTGTGGATCACCACCCGCGAGACTGCATATGACAACTACATCTGCGACCCAATACCTCGCTCCCCCTCTCCCAACGACGCCACCAGCATCATCACCCTCACCACCCCCAGAAACCAAGGAGGACAGGGCAGTGCCATGGCTGTGGCCCATGTACAACAGGGCCATGTATGCCGATTCCTGTTGGTGCTGCACCCTCAGCAAACCCCTCCCCATGACCATGACAACCCAGCCAGTACCCCTGATGAATTGCCAGGTGCTGATGACCCCCTGGGGGGAGCCGATTGGGGCAGTGATAGATAAGATGAGTTCACGTACAGTCTGGAGGTTGCAGGAGGAGTGGATCAAGGCACACAAATGGTGGAGCTGGATGTTTGGGCAAGGTACAACCCCAATGACCACAATGTAGGCAACAGACTCTATCCTGATGTAAGCAATCCCACCTCATTAGCAAAAGGTTCAACATACTTGATAGGTACTTGATGTGACTTGATGCCCATCAAGGCAAAATCAAGCTGAGGACATGGCTTAATGAGCTTGATTTTGTCTTGACTCAAAATCAACTTGGAATGTACTTTACTGGCAATTACTGCCTCCTTATAACTCCCTTGATTTCTGATAGGGAACCATACTTTTGGGCCAACCCAAACCCTACCCATAGAGTCTGGTTCCTATTAGGGTTTGATTTCCAATACCATATTTGTGCACCATAAATTCCAACAAAATTCATTCAAATGGTTTTTATTAAAGCTCTATATACATTTACATACATTAGCTACAGAAATGGAAATATACAAAGCCTGCTGTCCCCTGCCACTGCTGCCACAGTCCCCCACCACCACCACCACTGCCATGGTCCCCTGCCACTGCTGCTGCAGTCCCCCACCACTGTCATGGTCCCCTGCTGCTGCCATGTGGTCCCCTGCCACCACTGTGTGATTCCCCACTGCTGCCATGCAGTCCCCTGCCACTGCTGTGTGGTCCCCTGCTGCCACTGTGCAGTCCCCCACTGCCACCATGCAGTCCCCTGCTGCCACCATGTGGTCCCCTACCACCACTGTGCAGTCCCCCCCCTGCCACCACCACTGCCACAGTCCTTCCCCTCTCCCCCCACTGCTGCCACTAGCAGTCCCCCCCACCACGACTGCAGCAGTCTCACCCACCACTGCCATCCCCTTGCCACTGCCACTGCTGCCACCAGTGCTGGTGCCACTGCTAGTTGCTGGTGTTGTGCTGCCATATTGCTGCTGCCATGCTGCTGTTGCAGGTGTTGCCATTGCCAGCACAGGGGCATTGGCCACTGCGCCTGCTCATTGGGGGGAGGTCCACTGGTGTGTTAACAGTCAGGCATGCGTAGGGTGTCAGCAGGGGTGAAACTGAGTGAGTGAGCACAGGCACTCACTTCCTGGAGGGTGGAGGACACAGGGTGTCCAGATGCACCAGCACATGGGGCGTTGCCTGCTGCACCTGTTTGTTGAGGAGGGCTGCTGGCAGATTGACAGCCAAGCATGTGAATATGCACAGGTGCATGGGCATTGCTCACTGCACCTGCCTGTTGTGTGAAGGGCTGCCAGCATGCATGTTAGGGCTGGGCTGTCAAATATGTGTTGGCATGTGGGGGCATTGCTTGTTGCACCTGCTCATCAGAGGGCTGCCAGCAGGTTGACAGGGGGATGTGCACCAGCAGGGGCAGCAGAGCAGTCAGGGTGTGGTGATGTTGCTAGTATCATTGATGCTGGTGCTGTTACCACTGTTGCCAGTGCCACCATGCTGGTGTTGCCACCATCACTGGTGTCACCGCCATGCTGGCGTCACTGCCATCACTGGTATTGCCACTGCACTGGCATTGCCACCATTGCTGGTATCACCACTGTGCTGGCATTGCTGCCATCACTGGTGTCGCCACCATGCCAGTGTTGCCACCCTTGCTGGTGTAGCCACCCTCACTGGTGTCACCAATGCTGCCACCTCTGGTATTGCCACTGCACTGGTATCACCAGTCCTGGTGCTGCTGGTCTGTGGTATCTCACCACACCAGTACCTGCAAAATAGAAAATGTCAGTTGTAAGAATATGTATATAACTTACTTTAAATCCCAGTGGCAGTGGTGATGAAGCCCCTCCACTCACATTTAGGGAAGCAGAGGAAATGGCAGTGGCAGTAAGGGCCCACATGAAAGAATGCTACTAACATTCAACAAGTTGACATGACTCATGTGAGCCACATCAACTGCTTTGCTGGCAGCCAAGTGCATGCAAACAAGCATGTGCAAACAGCCAACAAACAAGGTCCAAATATATTAATAATAATTTTTTAATAGTTTAACATTGTTAATTAGTTTGTAAAAGGACTGGTCTTAACTGTTTTTGATTGGTCTTGTTAAGTAGTAAGAATGTGAAAATTATCCTAAGTCCACAAACTTCCAAGGCCAAATCAAGGCCCAAAAATTGCCTTGACTAGCTTGGGTGACTTTATGATGACTTGGTCACTGTCAAGTGCATCAAGTCACCAGGACCTTTTGCTAATGAAAGGCTGCATCTGGTGCCCCTGGATAAAGCACTGCTTGCAGGTGACAGGAGATTGGAAGCAGTCAAGACAATGACAAGTGTGCATTTGGCTGACCATGCCACAAGAACAAGCACTGCTGACAGTATCATTATACTCAACAGCAAGAATAGAATCCTTGATCTCATCAAAATGTCCACCAAACTGATTCAGGAGAATGGAAGATTGCAGCCTACAGTATGTGAGATGGTGAATGAGAGTACATGGTGGCACTCACTTGTGTTTTTGTTTTTAATTCAGAAGAAACTGTGTCAGGTAGATCTAGTGTATTGAGCAGCAGTGGTAGGCAGACAAGAATGGGCCTTGTAGGTGGATTTCTTGGAGATTGAGGTTGTCACGCAAGGAATGATGGGGGGTGCCCGCTGAACAGATCTCCTGTTCGCTATGCTACTATCATCCCTAAGTACTATGCCTGTATACTACTGTTTATCGCTCTCGATCTTATCTGCAATCTAAAACTGATCTCATTATCCCTGGATGTCTCATTAAGACATCCTGAGTCACCTAGTACTGATCTGGCTAGTGCCAGATTGGTCCTCCCCCAACACTCCCCTTCCAGTCGGTACTAGCCCCCAGCTCTGGGTATACTATATATCTATTTATTTTTCGGGTGTTCTCTGGTCCCAATTACTAATATAATCACTTTATGAACTACTTGGGATATCGACAGTTTCTGACGATACACATGGTGCCTTTGACCCTTGGGTCCTTATCCCAAGGATACGCCACAATGATTTTATGTACTGCTGCTATAGGCGTTAATTGACAACGCGTGACTTTAATCTGCTTAGGCTGTTAGCCTGGTCATGCTCACCATACTCGCGTAAATCTTGTTCCTTGCAATATACTATAGGAGTACACTTTAACTCCTTTTATTGCCTTCAGATTTCTCTTGCGACAACTCTGGTCCAGTGGTGTTACTGCAGTGTCAGCCTGCCTCACTCTGGCACTATCACACAGACTATCACATGCACACTCTCGCATGGTGTTGAGCATCATAAATGCTCCCAGTATTCCCGCGTTGTGAACTGTATGCTGCGCTCTCTGCTTCAGCATGAATCATGTGAGCCTTTGTCTGCTTCTCCGCCAGACCCTTTAGGTCAATATATTTGGCAGTGCATGTGCCTCGATATAATCATGTCAAGGCTTTGCCACAGTTAGTCCTCTGACATTTAGGGCACTTTAGAAAAACTTTCCCTAGGAATCGCTCTCCAGAGCTGGTCTAACTTTGTCCAGCCCACTCTCCCTTTTATACTGATCTGAGGATTCTGTTAATCCCCTTTTAGGCTCTTGGATTATCCCGCACCGCTGTCGTGTGTATTTCTCCACGAGCAACGTGGGTTACCATTAATGACACGTACATTTTTCGCTCTTCAATGTCGCATCTTTGTTACTGTCAATGAACTTCCAAGTCCACTTCTGTTGGAGTTGGGTCTCCTCGTTTTCTCCCACTCTGACCATTCTTGGGATCTTCTGGCGTCCCTTTGGTTGTTGGGTCCATCGCCAGAGATTGCGATGTGCGCAAATTCTGCCTCTGGTGGAATTCTCGCGCTTTCCTCATCTTCTCCCTCTGAATCTGAGAAGGGGTCAGCTAAGCGTCTGTAATTGGGACGTTTTCCCTTAGTCTTGCGACGCGAAGGTTCCCTCAAACCTATTTCTTCTTCCACTGGCAATTATCCATATTTCCTCTTTTTAGAGCATCGTCTGGAGCCTCTCCTATACTTCGCGGGGCACTCCGTGTGTCCGTAGGTACAACAGTTGATATCCTGCTTTTCATTTTTGCAGTCTCATCTGTGTCCTTCGGTGTACGTGCGTGCTTCCCGTTCATGTGTAGGTGATCTGAGTTGCACGTGCTCCCCTCTGCCTCCCCTTCACACATAACTTAGGATGTTACAGCGATCTCTTCTGGTGGGGTATAGTCTGGAGGACAAGGGAATCAAAAATTCCTGGAAGTAAATACTTTGGCGCGTAAACGCACTCAGGACTTTGGCAACATTTTCCATTGCGCGGTCTGCCCTAGTACATCACCTATATAGGTATGATGTATTCTCCTAAGTAGATTTCTCACTCCACCATCTTTTATATGATGTGGAACCCTGTAACACTGATTTTGTGCGTGAGTCCCTTCACAGACATGCCGCACATTTTGCGGCACGTTCATATGGAAGTCAAGCATCAATGCCGAGCTCCCCTTCAAGCTCAGGGGTGATACTGCCATGCTGCCAGTCAAGTCATCTTAGACTTGGCAAATCCAAAGTTCGCAGCGAATTCTACACTGGTGGGTGTATTGCATTCACACCATAACCTCGTTTTTTATTGAGGAATAGGGTGTGTATGTTGCGCTCTCTTACATTGATCCGTCGCCCATCGCACCATGTGCAAAGGCTCGTGATCGCTCCGTATGCTACGTTCCATGCGACTGGAGGTACGCATAATAATCTTCTAATATCGACACACACTGACGTGTCCATTCTAATCGACAATAGATATGTCTTAAATTATTCTCCATCCTATTATGGAGTCACCTTCACACTTCCTCGAAGATCCATATCATATATGATCATCGAACACTGTCATCCATCTGACATCAATGTGGAGTGTTTAGGTTCTTTTGGCCGTTTTGCTCCAGCACATGTAGAACAATCCAGTTAATGGATATCCTGTCCACGCCAAATCTGCAGACTCAAGTCTTATAATATAACTTCTGCAGGTCACAATATTTAACGTGTCCGCAGCGTAAATGTCATGTCACTTAGCCCTAAGCACCTTCTGCGCTGGCAAACATGCTAGGATGTAAGCTTCCTTGTTTGGCATAATATACGCCTGCTATTATCACTTTGCCTTCACGCCAGAGGCTATACACTCTTTGCGTGGTCCAATAAGTGTGAGCATGTCATCTGTTAATGCGCATGGCCATTCTTCTATCACCCATTTCCCAATCAGGATTGAGTGATCCCTATTGGTGAGGACATTCCTCGGAGTGCATCACTTCTCATTAAGCTGCGCAGTCCAGGTTCTATGACAATTTATTATCATGTAATTTGATGTCTTAGCCTTTTATGCTGGCAAACGTTATATATGACTCTCAGCAGTGTCTGATTCACTAACTGATGTTCTCTAGGAGTCTCTGAGTCATGCTGTGCCATCCTGCTCGGCACGTCAGTTCCTTTCATAACTCTGGTATGTGCACGCAGTGGTTGCAGCAAACTTTTTGGACTTATCAAATGTAATTGTTTCAACCATCAATGATAGAAGACATGATTGTTATTGACATAAACTTTTAACAGTATCATACCGTAACTTTCACTGGTGTCTATAATATCTGATTTCTCTGCGGTCTGCATAATTAAGTGGTTACAAAAAATTGTATGATCACTGTGGCGTTAATCATGCCTTCGCCCACATGTATCACTAAGTTTTGGTAATGTTTTCAGCTGGCTTGAGCTTCTCATTAAGCTCAGCGATCACTACGGTCAACGGTGACACTGTTCATCGTGAAATCCTCCTCGAGCTTGGGAATGTCCATGAGTTCTGGGATGTTCACCTCTTCGTTGAGGTCACTATCTAAGTTGAACTCCCCTTGGGGTTCGGTGTGGACAATATACTCGAGATATGGCTCAATCAATGCATCCCAGGAAGGAGGGAGTGATGTGATTACAATCATCTTGAAAAGAGCGTCAGGTATCCTGTACCTTTGGCCACCTACAAGGTTAATGCGCTTGCGGTAATACTCAAGCTTGTTTATGTGAGCAATTATATCATTGCCCTCATTGGCAGTGATCGACATGAGAGTACGCATGAGCGTTATCATAGTTTCTGGCTCATGGATACCTCGTAGTTCTGCCAACATATCATAAGTGGTAACGGAGTGACAGACATGTACCTTCTGTGTGTTAGTCAGACTGTCATAAATAATGTACATGGCATATGCGTCATTGTATAACCAGTTGTCTGCGCCTTCAGGGTCAGCACGTGCATCAGGGATACAAATTGTCCCTTCAGCGTATTTGGCAATGCCGCACAATTGGAGCACTAGATTTATACTGTGGCTCCAGTTAGGCCAGTTTTCTTCATCGAGAGGTTTCATAATCTCAGTGATAGCTGTGATGTCATCAATGCGAATGCGGCTGACAGAGGGGGTCGTAATAGGTGAAACAGTGATAATGGGGACACCAAGATTAGGGGGAGCGACAGCAATGGTGGCTAATACGACAGGTGTTATGGTGACAATGGTGGGTTGCGTGGCATCAACATGAGAGGTCATGAGAGTAGAGGCGACAGGAGGAGTGATGACAGCCACAGTATTGTCGACAGAAGGATTAGCAGTGAAAATAGGGGCTATAGGAGCGAGTCCTGGCACAGTAGGGTTGACAGGGGCACTCGAGTTGGTAGTGTCCATGTTAGAAGTGAACGATGATAGTGAGAGCGAGTTCAAGATGTCTGAGGGAAGTTTAGGGCTCAGGGCCCATAACCTCTTGGAGATTGAGGTTGTCACACAAGGAATGACGGGGGGTGCCCGCCAAACAGATCTCCTGTTCGCTATGCTACTATCGTCCCTAAGTACTATGCCTGTATACTACTGTTTATCGCTCTTGATCTTATCTGCAATCTAAAACTGATCTCATCATCCCTGGATGTCTCATTAAGACATCTTGAGTCACCTAGTACCGATCTGGCTAGTGCCGGATTGGTCCTCCCCCAACAGGATTGTATGCAATGGTATGTGTGTGCCAAACCATCTTCAATTGTGAATTTTCAGCAGATACAGATGTTAGAGTGTAATTGGCTGTTGTGTAAAATGGATTCTTGAACTGGGCATGAGCAGTTTTATACTTATCGTCATCTCTCTCAAGGGCATGAGCATGTTTCTTGCCTCTCAGCATGGTGGGCACAAGTGTAGAAGCAATGGGTAGGCCCCAGAGGCCATCAGTATTTTTTGTGACATTACTAGCCACAATGAACTAATGCAGTGTTTTGCTTACACTCATTTATCTCCACAATGCAACAATCAGCCATCTAGTGAGGCAATCGGCCATGTAGTGAGTCAATTGGTCATGTAGTGAGTGATAGGCAACTGGCCATGTAGAAGGTGGTGGGTGAAAATCAGCTGTGTACTGCTCAGACAGCTCACTCAGACTTCAAGTTTCCAGATTCTGGAATTTGCTGATGGACATCATGATGACTGAACAGTCAGGTAACTATTGCCATGCATCTAAATTGGACATCCTGGAAATAAATTAGTACATGAAGTGAAGGTTGAAAATTAGTAGTAAGGGAGACACCTACAATTCCATGGCTTCAATCTTTGCTCAAACCCCTTGGTCCTGTTCTCATTAATCCAAACCCATGTCAAAGAATTTTGGACTTTTTCTGGGTCTAGGCTGGGCCACAGCCAAACTCAATAACTGATGTAATTATAATTGTGCTCAATATGGAAAATGGTCACCACTTCCATGCGCACAAATCAGTCTCACAATGGGCAGGTATGGGCTTACTTAAAAGGTACTTTAGCTACACAGGCATGCACACATGCTTGGGCAATGGTAATGCACACAGGTGTCCACCAATATGGGCCCAATGGCTTGAAAAAAAATTGTAAGCCATAGTCTAACAATTCATTTCACACCTTGTTTATGTGTCAATTGTAGAATTTTAACCTGCTTCACTTGAAATACTATCCCTACCCTATATACCAAACAGACCCACCTTCCAACCAGCCACAACCTCTTCATGCCATGACCCATCATTCATTTTCAACTCTGCCCCAGCTCTCCCTTAGTAGCTGCATCCAGACATCTGGAGTGTTCACCATTTCATTTTATTCTGAGATTGCTTATGGCTATTTGTTGACAGATAGATTAGAGAACCTTTGTGATTAGTGACTCTTGCACAGATAGTATATGGCAGTTATGATTCTGAAATATGATTACTCTCTCTCTTCAACCCTCCTGTGTGAACTCTCTGGCCTGCCCTACATTTTGGTATTTCCCTCTCTCATTATCTAGCCTCTTAACACCAAATTAAGCCACTGAGCTGTAACACATCTTGAAATCTTTGCATTGAGGGGCTTGTCTCATCTTTGAACTTTACTTATTGACATACACTGCTTGCTCCCACTCGATGGTTGATCTTTAATCTCTAGCAAATTTGCACTGCATTCAAATATTGTCACCACTACTTAATGCCTTATTGAAGTATGTTAGCAACCATTGTACTGGCCTACATCCTACATTTCTGGGATCAAGCTGGTTTCTTAAATCAAGCCAGTTTCCAGAATCAAGCTGCTGTTGATCCTTCCACATTCATCCACACTAGATCCTCCATAGTTTGTGCCATTGTTTAAATGTGTGGATGCTCATGATCAATTAGCAGACCCAAATGATGTGGCCCTTTTATAACAGAAGGTGAGTACCTCAAACATCCCCCATTTGTGCAACCTTTTAACTCCCAATATCTGCTTTATCAAGTGATCTATCCTCTGTTTTTTGCTATACCAAAGCTCTGCTATGGGTACCCACTCAGGCCCAAAGTCCTTTTACAAGCCTGACGAAGAGGCATGGCTTCAATCAGCCTTTGATGAGTGCCTAGCACTTATCAAAGACAACCCTATGAATCTCACTGTCCAAAGAGTGCTCAAAAACAAGAAGACAAAAGAATTCTTAGCACAATTTGAGACCCAACCTGTAGACATGAATTGCAATGTGGAGCCTAACCCTGTGACAAACATTGACAAGTGGAGGAAGGTGAGTCACATCACTTTGCTTTCATGACATACTTGACTGAGCATTGCATCATAAAAGCATGTCAAGGAGCTCTTTAAAAATGTCAAGCATTGCAGACATAGTAAATTTGTGACTCCCAATGAAACCTTGGAGAATTTCAACCCATTAAATGCCCTTCAAGATGCCAACGTACTTATGGGTCAAGATTTATATCAGGAGGCCAATCATGTGTCAATCACAGACAAAGCCACAAAGGATTGAAAGGCATGTGCTGACCCTCCTAGCAAACAGATTGGCTACTTCCAGAGTGCTGAAAAATGTGCCTGGGAAAGCTTAACAGTCAATGAGAAGGAGTGGTGGGACAATGACATAGCACCTCAACAAACTCTGACAGAGAAATCCTACACATCCCCACAGATTGTAAAGTGTGTTTTATCTTGAAATTTATTTATTTCTCATTTTTTGTGCTAACTGCATACAATTTAGAAACCAGAGAGCATTTGTTCAAGCTATGACCAAGGTACTATGCAGTATGGTTGGCTTTCATAAAGATCAAATTGGTCTTGTGTCATTCCATTTAATGTATGGCATCTGTGGGGAAGGCAGCATCATTGAGTCTGGGTGGTGAGTTGTAGTGTTATATTTTTCAGACAAACATTGACTTAGGCTTGGCAGAGCATTTCTGTCAATGCCACCCATGATGAAAAGGCATTCCATAAGAGCTTAACCAACTACAATGAGCAATTCATGGTCCCATTTATAACATTTTGCAAGCACACAATTTCACATAGGCCATATTTTCTGAATTCTCACCATACATTAATGTTGTGACAGGTCTGGAAAGTGCACAAGATAATCAGATAACTGCTCCACTTGTCATATGTTTCAATCATGAAAATTATCTGATCCTGCCATCTTGGGATGACAACAATGCAAAGCCATTGAGTGATGTGAAAGCACTATTGAGATCCTATTTAGATGAATTATGGAGTGAGTATCTGTTTATTGACTGCATCCAGGAACTGGAACTGACTGTTGGCCATTGTGTAGAGCACATTTGGCCTTGTGACAATGACATGCCAATGTTGTATTGCTCAATTAGAAGGGCCCTTGAGTCACAGAGGACCAAGGGGACTGCAGAGGAGTGAATAAGACTAAGGTAAAAGTATGCTCCTCTGCAGTAAATATGAACCTGACTAAGCTAATCTAACTAACCAAATAAGGAATCTGCCTCTGGAGCATTGTTCTGACACTCCAAAGAGCAATATACAATGCATTAGCCTCATCTAACATGTAAAGTAAATCTGGCACAATGAAAGCAAATGCAACAGCCAACCACTCCATGGGACATGATTGAGAAAGAACCTGATACATATTTCAATACTGCAACTCTACCAGCTGGCATTCCACTTTTGCAACCTGAGTCCTTAACCCAGGCACAGGTTTATATGCTGGTCAAACACATTCATTCCTGCCAAACTTTCACACATGGCAATGAAACAACACAGCACTTTGTATTCCAATTCAAGGCAGAAATATAGGAGGCTCTCAGTCACATGGCAAGTTCAACTCATGACTCAGAGAACAATAACCCAAGTCAAAGAGATCATGGCAGTGGTGTGGAGAATGAAACACCTCACTCAGGCTGCCAGTGATGGTCACAGTGCTAATACCTTGAACCCACAGAACACTACCAATATGTCACAGGGAGATGTGGAGCCTGAGGGAAACACTGTGGACACTGAAGCCCAGGAGACTGATGACACAGCAAATGAAGTCATTGGTGCAGGGCCTACTACATATGTTTCTTTTTTAAATACCAATCCCACTACCACAACTGATTGTCTATTGTGTTGCCCAGGATATAGAAATAGCAGAAAGAATGGGAAGAAGTGTAAGGCCCCTAATGATGTTGATGAAAACTCTCCACCTGAGAATGTAGAGCCCAAGTGAAGTGTTACGATCTCTGATACGCTTGCTACGGTCCGGACTATCTATTTTTACCTACTATGACTCCTGTGATGACTGATGTGATCCGGCTTGGCAGCGCAGCCTGTGACCAGGCTGCGCTCATACGATACTGCCCCGCGTTACTCGTGACTGATACTGATACGGCACAGCTCTCGGCTGTGCGCTCTACTTACGCTATTGGTTGACCCCTACGATGACTCACAGATGTGACCCTATGTCACATCTAGGCTATACTGCATCGCTGTTGTGACTCAGATGACAGTAGCACGTGACCTCTCCTGTAAAGCCTATATAAGGGCTCTAGTTTACGCCAGTCAAGCCCTAAGCTTGACTTAGTTTCGCAATCGACTAAAGTCTTGAACTCCTCACCTCGCTTCCTCTCTCAGACGTGGTCTAGCCCTCTGAGAGTAGTAAGAACTCGCTTCGTCTCACACGCCTCTCTGAGTCGCTGCAAGACTCAGCTCTGGAACGCGTCCCTAGATATCATCCTTATCTAGACGCCTATCTACTTCGCGTTTATTCCAAGTCACTCGTCATCCCCGCGGTCACGTGGGAAGGGTCACGTTACCTTCGTGCTCAAGCCACTCGCACTCAGTCACTCACGCCTAGGCACGTGCTCTCGCACCATACTCACGTGACGCGTCTCGCACATAGTCTCGCATCGCACAAGTCGTGCTACCGGCCCATCGAGCCGTAACATGAAGGCAGCAAAAGATTATTTTAAAGATGTAAGCTTTCCTACCTTGCTTTTTGGTGTAGTTCTTACAGTCATGCACAGCTCACATCCCATTGGCACTATCATTCAACCAGCATTGAGGCCTCAGAAGCCTGTCACCTAAAAGTAGGTCTATTACCCATTATTCAATCTTCCATTGCCTGTCAATCAATCTGGTGAGTCCAAATTCCCTATATTTACCATTCAATCTGACCAGATCAAACTTGTAGAGCATTCAATTGTCCATTACCCATCATTCAATCTTTCATCACCCATCATTTAATCCTCCATCACCTGTTGTTCAATCTAGTGAGTTCAAAATTCCTGTATTTACTGTTCAATCTGACTAGATCAAACTTGCAGAGTGTTTAATCTTCCATTGCCCATTGTTCAATCTTCTGTCACCTATCATTCAATCTTCTGTTATGTGTCATTCAATCCATCAGCTTATTCACAAAAATCTTGTGGTCTTTTTGGGTCTTTTTGGGTCTTTTCGTCTGGTCCACAAGACCACAAGACCAAAAAGACCAAAAAGACCCCACCAGACGAAAAGACATACTCAACTTTTTTTGTGATTAAATAGTAAAAAATACTAAGGATTTATTTAATAAATTTTAAGGCATGACATGAGTTATGGTACAAGCATGGACAGTAAATGAATAAAAATTTGCACACTAATGAATTTGAAAAAAACTAATAATAATAATAATAATAAAAAGAGGCTGCTGCCCCCTCACTGCCACCCTGCCGCTGCTGCTGCTGCTGCCACAACCACCGCTGCTGCTGCCACTGTCACCACTGCCACTGCTGCTGCGGCACTGCCCACCACTATGTTGAATAGGGATTTATTAGAAAGTATTTACAGTACAGATGTTAATACACTATATTGGGGTGCCCCGTTGCTACTGCTGCCTGTCACTGCCACTGCACTCGTCACCACCATACCCACTGCCACTGTGGTTGTCATTGTGGCTGTGTCGCTGCAATTGTCGTCGTGACCACATCGTGGCAGTGGTCATCATGGTCGCGTTGCTGCGTTGCCGCAGTCACCATGTCGCCACGGTTGCTGTGTCATTGCAGCTGTCACTGTCGTCATTGTGGCTGCATCGCCGCTGCCGCGGTCGCTGTGTTGTCGCAGTCATCGTTGTGGTTGCGTTGCTGCCACCGCCACCACGGCTGTGGTCGCTGTGTCATTGCCATTGCTGCGTTGTCGCTGTGTTGTTGCTGTGTTGTTGCTGTGTTGTCGCTGTCACTGTGTTGTCACTGTGTCATCACTGTCACTGCATTGTTGCTGTCGTCGTGGCTGTGTCGCCGCCACCGCTGTGGCTGCGTTGCTGCAGTCACTGTGTTATCGCCACGTTGTCGCCATCATTGCAGTCGCATGGCTGTGTCGCTATGGTCGCCGCTGTGGCTGCATTGCTGCAGCTGCCATGTGGTGGCTGTCGCTGCGTCGTCACAGTCGCCATCATGGCTGCATCGCCACTGCTGCTGCCGCTGTGGCTGCATTGCTGCAGTCGCCGTGTCGCCACTGTCGTTGCAGTCCTCGCAGTCATTGTCGTGGCTGCATCGTCGTTGCCGCGTCATTGCAGGCACACTGTTGTTGTGGCTGTGGTTGTCATCATGGCGGCGTTGTTGCCGCCATTGTTGCCTCCATCGCTGTCATGGCTGCCAGGCTGTGGCTGTTGACGCTGCCTCTGCCATTACCAGTGCCTTTTCTAGGGGCACAAGAATACCTGCAAAAAGAATAATCAGTGTTTTGATCCGGTGGATTACTCACCTTGGTGTGTTGGTGTTGGTTGGTGAAAGTGATGACGTGTGGCTCACACAGCTTTGCATCACAGTGTGACATAACATAAAAGAATGGTAAACTTTTACTGGAAATGGAAATTACTGGAAATAGAAATTACTGGAAATGGAAATAGGTCCTGAGAGCCGCACCACTAGTGCTGTTGACTTGTTCAATTTTTTTTTTGTGTTTGTGTGTGTCTATTTGTTGACTCACAGAAAAAATCAACAAGTCCGTTTCATCACTGTTCATTCTAGTACTCACATGCCTGTGATAAAATTCATCACACATCCATATAACTAACTATTTCCTTGTCTTTAGGTATCATGACCACAGTGCAGGTGCACAGATAACGAAAGTAAGTAATATCTTAGTGTTTATATGCTAATTATGTGGTTCCAGGAGATCAACAGCAGTGCGACCAGGTGAAGCCCATTAAGCGGCTGCCAAAAAGGCCCGGCGGCGACACGCACAGCAGCAGCAGTGGACTCATAAAGGTATGTATACTTCACTAATTTTCTGGTACTCTACAACTAATTACCCTCCTTTGCCCAATGATGGTGGCAGCTGTAGCAACGCAGCAGCGGCAATGCAGCGATGACACCGCAACCACCGTGATGCAGCCACGACGACCACCGCAGTGACACAGCCACGACGACCACCGCAGCGATGCAGCCACAATGACCACCGCAGTGACATGGCCACAACAACCACCACAATGACATGGTGACCACCGCGACGCGGCCACGATGACCACTGCAACGACATGGTGACCACCACAACGCGGCCACGATGACCATCACAACAACGCAGCCACGACAACCACCGCAGCAACGAGGCCACAACAGCGATGGCGACCACCACCACAACGGCTGCAGCCATGCAGCCACGATGACAATGACAGCGACCACAGCGATGTGGCCATGACAACCACCACAACAACGCAGCCATGACCACGACCGCAGCAACACAGCTAGTGTTTTAAGGTCTGGTCCTATGGATCGGGAAAAAACCAGGGACCGGACTGAACTTGGACCAGTGAGAACCAGACCGTTGGTCACGGTTTTCCCTATTTGGGGTACTATCCGGTCTGCAGTTCTATCTATTTCCTTGTAGAGTAAGAACTGGCAAAAACTGGTCATAACTGGGTTGAACCGGCCTTTTGGGAACCCTCACTGCTCCCTCGCTCCTTCGCCCATGACACTTGATGCTGCACCTTGGTAAGCTATCTTTTTTTGTTTTTTTGTTTATATCACTCTTACTAACTAACAACCACCCAGGTATATTGGCCAGCACGGTGGCACCAGCACTAGTACTGGCGACACCAGTGGTGGCGACCCAGCAGCGGCGACACCAGGAACAGCGGTGGCACCAATGGCGGTGACAGCACCATGGCGGTGGCACCAACGACAGCAGCGGCTGTCACTTTGTTTTTCTTTTCTTTTCTCTCGTCAATGGCTGACAACTCATCATTCACAGGTACATGGCCGCCCCTTCTTGCTTGCAAATGCGGGCTGGGGCTGGCTTTTCTCTGTTTCGCCGCCACGAGACCACCGCAACGTCACAGCATCACCACCACCGTCACCACCCCCTCTCTCGCAACACGAGTTAGGGGTGGT
>QLOS01000036.1:0-29318 GCA_003313725.1 Russula sp. MG48 | reverse complement strand
GTCTCCGTCCCCACGGAAACGGGACTCGAGCCGACCAACTGCACCGGCGTCGTACGCGGCCCGCACGCGCGCACAAAACGCGCCGTCCGCTTGCACGCGAAACGCGGTGCGCGCGAGCAGCGCAGCCACGCGGAGCGCCGCGGCATGTGCCGCTTCTGTGCGTGCTGCGCGCGCGAATCCTGGCGTGTGGTTCTTGGCGTTGTCCGGGGAAGGTATATCTATTTTGGTTTTTTCGTTTGGTTTTTTATTTTATTTTATTTTATCGGGGGATGAAAAAATATTTGAGGAGGAACGTACTGAATATCGGGTGGAGCGCGGGTAGTGCTGAAATTGGGCGGAAATAATAATTTGGATCGGTCGATCAGGATGCGTGTGTGTTTTGAGTGGCGAGAGTGGCGAGTGGCTTACCGTGAGAGACGTTTCCCTGTATTAGACGTGGGTGTGTGTTTTTTTTTTCGTGAGCGTTGCTTTTACTTTTTATGATCCGCGTGGGGAAACTCGTACAAAGTCGGTAGAGGCAGAGGCAGGTTGTTCGGTCCAGTACGAGGGGAGGGCATAACACCGCTGGGCCGTCAGGGCTACGTCCTCCGCTACGACGAGAGGGGGTGAGGCATTGGTCCCTGCTTTGGCGATTCCGAGTTGGCTACTACTCACCGAGGACGGGGTTCTGGCGTAGATCCAAGTAGCGTTCGTTCAGCACGACTTCGTGGCGACACCCGGTCGCGCTTGCGCCAGCTCTGTGTGTGAGTCGTGTCGTTCGTACGTGTGCTCTGCGCGTATATGGCCAGTGACTCGGACTCACTCGAGGCAGCGCACCACGCGCTCGCGCAGCGGCTCAAGCGCGTCCCACTTTTCCGTACGGACGGACCACGACATCTTGGCGTAATCGGGAATGACTGCAAATGTACATATCAGCACCCCCTTTGGCACACGTTCTCATTTCTTCCTTTCTTTTTGTTTTTTTCACAACCCCGCGTGCTCGGAGGCATCACGGTGTCGAAGCGAATGGGCGCATGTGCATCGAAGGGAGGGAAGGGCACGAACCGTTCGGTGTCCAATCACGTCCGGAGATCACACCGTGCACGCGCTGTTCAGGGCGGATCTGCTGCCGAAGCGCAGAGATGCCGGCGTACGCGACGAAGGCTGCATCGAGCGCGTTCACACCATCCCAAGGTGCATATCCTGCGTGGGCGCTGCCACCCTGCGTGTCAGTGCGGCGGCCGGGTTGGGGGTGGTGGTGAGAGGAGCCCCAGCGAGGGCTCGGGACGTACGGTTGTCCGAAGTACTCCACCGCGAGGGATTGCATGGCGAGCGATGACACGAACCCCACTTCTTGTGTATCGCCCGAGACGGGATGACACCTGTCCCGTGGCGCGCTGCTGCTTGAGTCGAGGGCCTATGCGCGCGAGAAAGGGGGTGGGGAGGGGGGGCTGCTACATACATTATGCAAACGTCCATGTCCTCATAGGCGCCTCGGTCCAACAGGATCTGCTTACCGGCGCCAGTTTCCTCGGCTGCAGGGTGGCACAAGTTGAGGATAGACACGCACGGGGCGGCGCAATCGCGGGTGCATCAGAGCCCAGCTGACCACGTACCGGGTGTGCCGAGGAGGACGATCGTTCCTGGAACATCGTGCTTCTCTAGGGCGGCTCGAAGCGCGAGCGCGATGCCGACGCCTGCCATCGCGATAAGATTGTGCCCGCACCCGTGTCCGATCCCCGGTAGCGCATCCATTTCAGCGTTCACCCCCACAGTGCGTCCGAGTCCCCGCGCCCCACGCCTGAACTCGGCGCGCCATGCAGTGGCAAGGCCGAGGTATTGCCGCGTCACGGTGAAACCATGCGAGGACATGAACTCGGTCAGCCGATCGTGTGCATATCTGCAACGTATGCATCGCATCTATAGGTCAGCATCCTGGAGGAGAACGTTTGAGAAACCGAAAGCAAACCTCTCCTCAAAGTTGAGCTCAGGGTGGTCTGAAGCGTGCGTCTGTTTTCTGTTTTCTTTGGCGTTTGTTTGGTGCGGTCTCGCTCACCATGAATATCCAAACTTAACCGCCGCAACTCAGGGTCAACTTCGTGAAGTGTGTCTTCGATCGTTCTCATTACGTTGGCATTGGGCACGTAATCCACTTCAGACGTACTCGCCCAAGAGTACGGAGGAGGGAGACCCGTCTCCCGCCGTGCGGTGCCAAAGTCGCAACTACTCGCGATCCGTACGTATGGCGGCTATTTCAGCAATCGTCAGCATCCAAAGACCCATTCGCAAAGTTCGATATGGACTGCACTGACAAACTCTCCCGAGACGGATTTCCCAGGAGAAGACGCCTGCGGCGCCAGTGGGGCGCCTTCCCCTTGAGGAGGGGAATGCAGGCACGCGCGTTGCCGGCGGGATCCGGCTAAGATCCCTGAAAAGCAGCCAGCCTGAGACCACTCATGGGGGGGATCCGAGGTCATCTGTCAAATGTCCACAGTGCGGACAGGTGGGACCTAAGACCCAGCAAAGCCTCGGCCGTTTTATACGCATTGACTAGGGCGGGGTCCCGTGGTGCCTGCGCGCCATCACAACCCGGGTTCAGGTGAGTTCTGTCCCAGTGGTGCATTTGTCGCCCCTCCGTGGTCGTCGGAAGTTCTTCCGGCTTCGCACAGTCGACCGTTGTCAATTGAGATATCACTTTAAAAGGGATCGATTGGCCTCCGAGGCATTAATAGTACGATTTCTAAGGTACAGAAAAGCAAACAAGGATGTAACAGGATTGCCCGCGGCATGGAGGCGCAGCGTAGCCAGAAGCCCAGGCTAATACGTACAGAAATCCTTAGCCCAGTACTCGGAGCAGTCAGCAGACACGAACATAACAGCCATCGATTAAGGGTTTGCCGATCTGGTGGCGAGTTTCCGAAATAAATGAGTAGCCGTTGCCATAACACCTGCGCTCTCGATGAACGCGTCCTCTCCGCTGAAGCCCAACCTCACACGCCCGGAGCGGGCACACAGCCGAGCGAGGTCACCTACGCTGGGGAGTCCTACTTGAGGAAGTACGCCGTTTCCGACAAGTACTACAGTTTCTCTGTAAGTCGCTTTCACAACGCGACAAGACGACGCGAGCGCTGGAAGCAGCTCTATGTCACCACGTCGCGCCCGAAGTTCCACGAGACCAGAAAAGCTCCGTGGAATCAGAAGTGAGATATTACCTACAACACAGGAAAGTCAGTATCGATGCTTTTATTTAATCCACCGATGATAAGGGAGAAGCTCAGGATGGCGTGGGCCCAGTCGAGCCAGCCCCCATTTTGGGATATTCAAATACACCAGTGGACAGCCGGGTCTTAGACTTACCCGACCGAGAATATGCGTCAAAATGGACTGTCCTAGAAGGGGACTTGGAGACCTACACCATGGTTCAGGCGGGAGCTGTTTCGACAAGTGGGAGGTTATCTTACAAGTTCTAGAACGATGTTGCCGCTGCGCGTCGCGGAACGAATGGTCGCAGTCACGGGCATGACCGATTCCCCAACCACTCGGATGGTGGCAGAGATGTTACCATGCCGAGAGTCTAACCTGGCAGTTGGGGCTCCCATTGTCATATTGCGGAAACGGCGTGGTCTCCGCCCGGCGCGGTTTTCAACTAATGCCTGCAGAATGGAGGGAGCCGAGGTTTGTGCGGCCAACGGGTCGAGTAGCCAAGAACCTGGGGGAGATGTAAGTCAATATTAGGCACCATACATCTCCCGTAACGCTCTCACGGACCTTTAATGGGTTCTAGCACGGTGAATATGCTTACGCCATTGGTGGGAACACTAGGTGGTGCAGCTACAATCGGCAGCCTGTTGTGCAGAGGAGACGCAACTACAACAGCTGACGAAGTAGATGCGTCTGCATTCAAGGTATATGCTGGCGGGACCGTCGCAAAATCAGCTCCGGGAACATCCTGTCTTCGAGGTGAGTCACCCAGTTTCGCGCTGTATTAAGGCACCGAGACTCACGTATCCCTCGAGTCTCGCCTTTTCATCATGAGACTCCTTGTTGTCAATGATCATCTTGGGGGTTGAAGAATTTCGGGGAAAGACTAGATGGCTGCGATTGTCCTTCACGGTGGCAAAGTGTAGAAGGACAAGGAACCCAAGGTTGTTTATAAAGGAGAATATCAGAAGTCGCCATCACAGCACTCGAAATCCCCTTCTGGAGTTGCTGCTGCGCCGGGGTGCAGAGTGCAGCGTCCACTGCATTTGCATTTGATAGGTGCCGCAGGGTACGGGCGCCGGTGTTGCAGCGGCAGCATGTGCAAATTAACGTGCCGGTGGAGTATGTGCTGCGCTCCGCAGTGCCACATGGAAGAACTCGAACACATGTTATTCGAGTTGTGAGGGGCAGTGCAGGAGGGTTTTGAAGACAAAGGTAATACCGTGGAAATTCATATCTAGCCTTCCATCGCAACAACCTCGGAACGGCATGCTATCGGCACCAGTTGAAACCAATTCCTGAGCAACTGATCGGGATGCGGAAATAGCCGTGCAAGCCCATGCAGGTTCAGGTTAGTCACTGTGATGACTTCTTCGACGTAATGCTAAGGCGCTAAAGGACAGACAGGTGGCAATGACCGTGAAGGTCTCCGGTATGTAAGCACCCTTCAGCTGAGAACTCATACCTTCTCTCACCAACTGAATGGCTTACACTTCACCTTTTTTCTCAGCTTTTCAATACTGCTGGCCCGCAGATTCTGCTTCCAGACGATGATCACCTCTCTCGATACGTCAAGATTATGGATCTACTATTATTGTGACAGGTACCCACGAGACAGTAAAGGTCTTTGATGGCAGGATTGCGTCCTCTGCCGTCATAACAGGACAACCTGGAATATCTGTAAGTGCTTCTCGTAATAGACCCTTGATCACGAATTACGTCTAGACGAGAAGGGAAAGGCCACTGGAGCCAGCAGGGCCTCTGTCGAAGTCTTAGAACACGGAAGCCAATTGTTTGGTACCTTGATCAGCGGTATTACTATTTGAGACAGATAGTTCTCAAAGTGGGATCCTTCCCCATCTCACTGACCAGCACGCCAAACACTCTAGTATATATATCACCTCTCCCCCGCCGAGAGGGGCGGTCGCCTCTGTGAAAGACTACGCGATCCTCAGTTGTTATCATAGACCTTGGACAAGAGAAGAGATCCGTCAAGCTCCACTCTAGATGTTTGAGCTCATCAGGTTCTGTGTAGTGCGCCTAGGGACGACAGCAGACAACGTACGGCCCATATGATGGTCACACTCCTTGCTTTTTGCATCGACTTCATGGCCAACTCGGACGTATTGTAGGAATATAACAGCCATCGGGATGCAAGTGTATTCGAGGGCTTTACGATGGCTAAGCTGAGCCGCCTGCTTTAAGAAGGAAAACATCTAAGTTTGGATGGTGCCTCGCATGCTGTATAACCCGTCAAATAGTACAGGAAAGGTGAATAATCTTCTTCCTGTGACCCTAGAATCCATCACATCTCCGTCGAGTTACAACTCAAGACACAAGTATGGTGACAACGGCGAAGCGAGCAGATACGCCTGTATCATACTCGGAGGAGGGTCTGCTTAAGCTCGTCCCAAACCCCACACTCGACCGACCCAGCGGAGAGCTCCTCGGTGGACATGGACTCAGACCTTGCGGACGTGGACTTTGCAGATCCGGACTCGTTGGGCTCGTCCATTTCTGGGTTATAGCTGAGTAGGACGTCGAATATCAAGGGTCCGTACAGCCAAATCTCCATCCTGACGTGTTCTACGTACCCAAATCAATTAATCAAGGGGCGTTCGATTCGTTCATCATGGGTGGCGGCTTTTTCTATCTCCCAATCCTAGGTCGTTGAAACGTGCAACCAATTTTAATCACCAGGCTTAGTTACAGTGGTCGCTCAAGGACGCGCAGCTGTATTCGGCACAGCTAGATCTAGCAAAAGACATGGCATGACATGTTGAACAGATGCCTGCTGTATGCTTTGTATCATTTAGTTTCGACCGTCGACAAATTTTCATGTTATAACGTAGGAGTGGCGGGCGAAGATACAAATGTATCATGTCAAGTTGGGGTATTTCTCAATGCGTAAGATGTAAAGAGTGAGCGTGTTCATACCAAGCTTATCAGCTCAGACCACATGCCCCGGCAACGAATTATAGTGGTATTTTTAGTTCATTTGTCATGCGAAGCATACTGTGCTCCCTACATTTTGCAATTCCCGATTGCGTCTGAGCGCTGGGTACCATCAAACCAGGCATAAGTTCACAGCCTCCGCTTCCTGACGATAGACGATGAAGTAGAATTGATGCAACGGCGCGAGATTTTACATGTCTGATTTTTGATTATCGACGTAACTATAGACGGCACGCCCAGTACCACCGCGAGGACGGAGCGCAGGTCGTCGACGATACGCAACAGCGCCGCAGAAGCGCCCACACCGGCCAGATAGGCGCCCTATGGGGACGTATTAACTGATGTAAGTTACATGTACTTACCCATAACGACGACATCATGTACAGGTACAGTATTGCCCATGAGGCGCGACACCTAGCTAGATGCGGTCATATTCTTATCTCGGATTGCGAAAACATTAGAGCACCAAGTGTGCATCGTGTCCGCAGCACCGACGAGTGCAGCCTTGTGGTCGTACGAAAACGGGTGAGTATACATAGGTACAGGAAAATATAAGAGCCGAACCGATTAGTGAGCACAAGGAGTCAAAGTGCAGGAAAAATAGAATGCAACATGAACAGAACTATCTTGTCCTAAACAGGACTACGACCTCAAAAAAAGAGATGTCTTCGTAGATCGTAATTGTCTTAGGTCCTCCACGCTACGCGTATGAGTAATCAAGACTTCTGAGACGATGGCAACATGAGCTTGTGCATCAATTGGAAGGCTTGCTCCATTAGCTTGGGAGGCTCAGTGAAGTAGTCTTCTCCACTGAACCCTAGCCTTACACGCCCATGACGGGAGTAGATCCGAGCAATATCAGTATTGCTGTCCGAGCCCTGAGGTATCGGGCCATCGCCGAGGAAGACGGTGGTTTCTTTTCCCCTTGTGCTTATCACGCGTCCTGAGGCCGCCAGGGCCGGGAGCAGTTGCACTGTACCGTCACGAGTGGAGAGCTGGACGAGGCCGCAGAAACTTCGCGGAATGAGCAGGGTAACGCTGCCTGTGGTGTCCCATCATCAGTCAGAAAGTCAACTTACGATGGGACATAGAGGGAACTTCACCAACGCACCTTTGCGCGAGGAGGCATCAATGTGGACAGTTCTCATCGGAGAAATAGAGACCTGTACAGTGTCAGAGCAATTAATGACAGTGCGGGTCAACTGACAAGATCGAGGATCGTGTTGCCCTTGCGCGTCTCCGAGCGAATTGTTGCAGTCGAACGGTAGAGCGAGTCGCCGACGACGCGGAGCGTGGCTTCTATGTTGCCGTGACGAGAGCTAAACTTCGCAGTTGGAGGGATCCCCTTTGCTGAACGGCGGCAGCGGGACTTCTTCTTGCTCGGTTGACCGTCAAGAAAAAGTTGTACAAGGTTTTGCGCAGGCAGCTGGGGAGCGAGAGGATCGAGTGACCACGAACCTGATCAATATGTGAGCATCGGTTAGCGTCAACGCCCGCCGATGAACATACCTTGGATCACGTCCCGTTTTGTGTACATGTTCAAGCCATTAAATGGTGCGCTGAATGGAGCCAATGCCTGCCTGGTCCTTGAGAGGGACACCACCCTCGAGGGCGATGAATTGGAAGCCGGGGTTAGTTGTGAGTACGCAGGAAGGCTATCCGAATCTTCAGAGCGAGTGGATGGCTGTATCACTCGGTTGTCAGAACCCAGACAGCCATGTTGTGTGTAAGTACGAGCATACCGCCATGTGAACGCTGCTGCCGTTAGCCTTCAAGAGTGAATTTGAGTCGTCGAAAATCATACTCAGGGAAGCGGAGGGTTAAATGAATAGCTGAAGGATTCGTACTGTACGCTCAGGTACGCTGGTGTGAGGACGCAAGAGGTCAATCAGTTATTTATAATAGGGTATCATGCTGCTGCTGCGGAGAAGGCGGTGCAGACCCTGCGTCTGCGTATATTGTATTGTGTGATCGCGCAGCCATCATTCATTCATCCTACATCACTGCACGCGTGTGTCCGGCAGAACACGTAATTATGGCAACGATGAACTGAGACTATCCAAGTACAGTAACCCATGCGCGGAAGAAAAATAAGAGGGCCTGGCCGGGAATTGAACCCGGGACCTCCTCCAAACGACTTCAGCCCTAAGAAGGAATCATACTACTAGACCACCAGGCCAATATGATGAATGTCCCTTTTGGCCTACATAGACCTAGCACATGCTCAGATGGCAAGCTCGCTTATTGTCAGCCTACGTATTGTCAGCCTCTCTGTGCTCTGCCGTGATGATCTACGTTGTGACCTTGGGGACTGTTGCTTACTCGAACTGAAGCCTTTTGTCCGCCGCTCATGCACTGAGAGACCTTGGGCTACTGAGGATGTCCGCCTCTTTCTGGTTGGACAACTCTGATGATTCAATCTGCTTTACTCCCTCGAGCAACTTGTCTTCGTGGTCCTCAACGGATTCTCTCAATATCAACAACATCACATCTCTCGATAACTACCCTTCTCTCCTTCTACCTTCTCACAGTCTCAATTCCTTGCCCCGTTGCGATCATGACCCTATCAGGACTCCCCCGTGTCCCCAAACAAGCCGTCGTCGAAAACGGCTTCAGCATACTTTCTTGTCCCTTATGGCCTCCCTTGCTGTGCCCAAGGTCAATTGCCCCAACCGGAAGTACGCCAATGTACTCGTCTCATCTCCTACGCCAGAGCGCCTTAAGAATGTTCCTCAACTCAAGCCAACCTTAAAGACCTGGATTGTGAGTATTGGTCTGCCCTTTGGCACATCATGTTGATTAACTCTGTTAGTCCGGAGTTCCTAGCTCGAATCCCCCCGATATGGCACCTTGGTCTCCCCCTCGTGAGAAGCCCCACTATGTCTGGGTACCTGAGGGTTCCTGCTTCCCTCCATCGTATCTTAAGCGTCGTCTCCGCAAGCGACATGGCCCTCTCGACGCACTCCTACCATCTGCTCCCAGTAACACTCGTCCACTTGCTACCTCGAATGCTAGCCTGCGTCCTGAGTCACCATCTCGGTCTCATCCCCTTCGCCGCTGTGCCTCGCACAACATACATCGCACTCGCGTTCCAGACTGCACGCCAGCATACATCTCGTCCCCATTGCCGCAGGTCCATGTCTACAGGAAGCAGCGCCGCTGGTCTCTTGGGGTTCCACCGAGTTATATTAGTACAGAGTTTATCACTCGTCGTCTCGAGTCGCAGCGTATTGACGCTATTATGGGGATGAACTCGGCCCAGTCTGACACTTCGAATGATGCCCTGTCTCTGCCTCTGCCTGCTATAAAGGTGTCTACTTCGACTGCTACAATTTCGGTATCTTTCCCTGGTTCTCCTGAAGGTCCTACACCTGCGCCCGAACCTCTTGCCATTCGACGCGGACAGAAGATGCTTGCTCCTCTCACGCTGCAGGCTCCTCGCCGGTGTGCGGATGAAGAATATCCAGGCATCCCAACCGCTTTCCTTGGTACACCATCTGCATACTCGCCTCATTTCCAGTTTGCTTCATGGACTGTGCAGCCTGACGCAGGTTCCCTCGCCATCAGTGACATGATCAGCACATTACGGTCTCAGGTCGCTGACTTGAAACCTTCATCCCCTGCAGAATACTCCACTCCCCTGCTAGAGATGCCGACGTCTTCAGCGAACACATTATCTGCGGCATCCTCAGACATTACAGCCAGCGTTAGCGAGGACGATTGGGCATTTGCGAACGACTTGATGTCGCGTTATGGTGATCACGCAAAATCTAGGATATCGAATAAGGAAAAATATAGCCGACAACAAGCTCCTACGAGGAAGTCCCTTATACCTAGGACTCATCCAGAAACCCAACAGAGCATAGCGCGGCGTGCTTCGATACCCCCGACGTCATCTACCCCGAAGAATCGACCGAAGTCCAGCTTGGCCCCTCGGACTGATCTTGCCAAGCTTAGACACAGCGCGACCACAAGCCAAAGCAGAGCTTCACGCCTCTCAACACCGAGAAATGGAGCTACGAAACTCGCACCGCGTCCGACCTCTAGCCCTATTCCTTCATTCAGACCGGCGTCCTCCTTCACGCCCAGCTGCGCAGCAGCACTCGCATCCGACACCCCTACAGCGTCACCCAATCCCTTGAAGAACGAACCCTCAACCAAGCGTCCTCCAGGGATATTGAAACATGTGAAGAGTGTCCGTTTCGCCGACATGCCGAAGAAAGACGAGACCAAGAATAATGTACCACCAGCAAATCAGCGTCGTGTGAGTACATCAAATGTGAATGGGGGCTCCCCGCCGCGTCAGCCGTCTCCTCTGCGTGCATGCTTTGTGCCTGGAGAGCTAGAGGACCAGACGCCATCAAGACAGCCACGTGTGGCCTCGTCGACGGAGGACTCTCCCCGCGTCCTCGCGGTGCACCGACGCAACTCTGTTCAGTTACCCCCTTCTCCGGCCATGAACTCGCGTAGTCCCAACACCCCTACGTCTGCGGCCACTCCAGGGTTGTCTGACAATAGAGCCCCTTCCTCTGGCAATTCTCAACGCGCGACCAGGACACTTTCGTTACTTGTCAGGGAGCACGACAAAGATAAGGGCAAGGAGAACAGTCCACTCGCGTTGCGGACACGGAGGCGCGAGAGAAGGCACACGGGGGCCGATGAGAATGCTGCTCGGCGTGCGTCACCCGGTGAAGGTAGGAGTCGCAAGCATAGATTGTCAAGTCCGTTGAAGTCGTTTCTTGAACGATTGCGGGCGTAAGCGAGTGTATTCTGAGAGTATGGTTTATTTTCCTGCGCGCGATTAGTTGGTAGATTATACATATCGCCTGTTTAGCCAGTTAGATCGAACGAGATTTGTTTTTGTATGTTGAGTGTATGTTGAACGTATGTTGAACGTGCACTGAGCACAGCCACAGACTGGCAAAAGATGTTGGATTCTCGATTCCACGATGCGAAATCCTGTCACCTTGCCACCACAATCAGTTCTCCCACCTTACCTCAACCCCCAAAAAGCCGCGTATCGGCCTCCAAGTAAAGCAAAACGTCCTCCAGAATGCCGCGGGGCATCCCCAATGCCAAACGCGATGAGTCGCAGGGCATGCGCTACACGACCTTCCATGTGCCTCCACAGTACGTATCAATTGCTCTACACCAAGACTTCCCACAAAGCGATACCTGTAGACTCAACCCAAAGCACATGAGCACGTCGTACCTCAAATCCGATGCACAGATCATATGGGGCCGGAAGGCAGCGCGGAGCAAATCGGTGGCGGACGATGCCCCACCCGAGGTGGGTCTACCACCTCGCCTTTACACCCAGCTTTCACAAGTCTTGACACATGGATATGCTAACCGTGTCCGGACTTGCTTTCGCAGGGGCGACGCGGCGCGCACGTCGTCGTTATCCACCCAGGCTCGCGCTATTTGCGCGTGGGGCGCGCGTCGGACGTCACACCCGTAACTGTGCCAAATGTCATCGCGCGCAGGACCATCAACGCCCCCGCCCCCACATTCTCCAAGCGCATCTCGCGCCCGCGGAACGGCAACGCGCGGCCACTGCCCCCGTCGCAGTCCAACAACGACGAGTACACGGTGGCCCGAGAGTCCGACGATCCTGTGCGTCCGTCCCTGCCCGTCCTAACTCACGCACTCTTCTCGATGCGCATGCTAATGCTGACAATGCGCGATGCGACGGCAGTTTGATGAGAGAATCGAGGTGATACAGGTGTCCCTGCGCGACCGCATGCGGTTCTACAAGCTGCGCGTGACGCCGGATGCGGCTATCAAGGCCGCCACATTCAACGAACAACTCAAACCCGAACTCATTCCAGAGCAGAACGATCCGTTCTGCGTGGATTGGATACACGACATTGCAACTGAGCCTCATTACGTTGGCGAGAAGGTGGGCCCTGACTGTTTCTGGGCGGAAGTCCGTTAATATCATGATTTGCAGGCACTCAGACTTGCGGATCCCGAAAAGCAGGGATATATTGTGAGGTGGCCACTCATAATGGGCTCCAAGTTCAACACGAGAGACTACACTTCGAATGCCATGATCATTGACGACATCGAATCCATCCTCGAAACAACCTTGCAAGACTCACTTGGTATCAATCGCCGGGAGTATAAGGTGCCTTTCTGTTCAGGGTGTAGGCGTGCATGTGTATTGAATCCCATATAAGGACTATTCAGCTGTATTGGTGATACCCGACTACTACGAGCGGCCATACGTCCGTGACATGATTCAACTGTTGCTCGTTCGTATGGGATTTAAGCAGTTGTGCGTTCAGCAGGTACTCTCCTGTTTTCCTTAGTGGGGGGCGCCTGACGAGTTGGCTAGGAATCGCTGGCTGCAACTTATGGTGCAGGGATATCTAGTGCCTGTGTTGTCGACATTGGCGCCACAACTGTGAGTATTGCATGCGTAGACGAGGGTATGGTTGTACCAGAAACGAGGCGAGTCCTCCCGCTCTATGTTGACGGGTCAGTCTGATTCGAAGTCGCCAGGATCTCTTTGAATATGGGAGGAGACTATATCACCGAGTTCTTGTATGTCCTACTCGACAGAATCTGTTTCCCATATAGGGATATAGATCTTGCACGATCCTACGATTGGAGCGTGATGGAGGACTTGAAAAGCCGACTCTGTACTCTTACAGAGGTGAGACGAGAATTTCATACGGTTTATCCTGTGCGGGGATGATTGACGTTAACAGGAGAACGTCGCCCTCAATCTTTACGACTTTGTGGTGCGGCGTCCAAGACGGCCAGCCGAGAAGTATGGCTTACGCGCTTACGACGAGATTATCCTCGCACCCATGGTCTCTGCAGCTCCAGTTGTCTCAAGTCGCCCCACCACTGATACCATTCTCATGCAGTGCCTTTTTGAGCCACGTGTGATCGACTTCGAAGGATTAAAGCAGGGTATACGACCGTCACAGGAACCAGGAGTTTCAGAGGACATAATAGATATTCGCGAGCCGCGTGATGCACTGGTAGATAAATTCGTTCGTATTCCTAGATCTTGATTTGGGCTGCAGACGAGGACATTGACCCTGCTCCCTCAGACGCAAGCCATGATTATCTCCACGCAACATCTCTTTGCACCCCGGAACCTTGCTGCTCTAGAGAGCGCTACTGCGCAGTCCCAGAAGGACGACGCACCAGCATCCGGTCGGCAGACGCCCGCCGTGGCAACGAACTCTAACGACGCGCCGTCGGAGACCCCGGCCCCGGCCAAGTCGGAGGTGACATCCGCGTCTGATACCCCCGTCGAAGGGGAGGCAACGTCAAAAGCACCAACGCCACCGCTACCATCATCAACAGTTGGCGTGGATGAGGCCGTCCCCGAAATCGCCGCTGCGAGCCCAGGGACGGGTGAGGGCACGGGAACCGCCAGCTCGGGTGGCTTCAACCTCGACATTGCATTTGAGGCAAGCAAGCTTCCGATGGACGTCGCGATCTTTAACAGTGCCCGCGCGGCAGGCGGCGACGAAAAGATTCGCAAGTATCTGCAGGCTGTGCTCGTCGTTGGCGGGACGGCGCTAATTCCGGGTATTTCCCATGCGCTCGAGAGCAGGTGCGTCTTTTCGTTGCTGTCGTGTGCTTTGATGATCGGTCTACTCACGTCATGGCCGACAGATTGCAAGCCATCGCGACGCCACTGGTTGCAAACATGGATAAAGTGCAGATTATACCCCCGCCGAAGGGCGTAGATCCACGCGTACTTGTATGGAAAGGGGCTGCGGTCCTTGGGAAAATGGATGGCGTCTCAGACCTCTGGTTGACTGCCAACGAGTGGGTAAGCTTGGAAGCCACACCATGTGTGTTTAATACATTGGCGCTTACTTACCCATGAGTGCAGGACCTGTTGGGGATACGCGGACTTCGTGAACGCTGTTTCTACTTGTGACTCGCTTCCATTTGGTCTGTGCGCTATGTGCCGAAACAAATGGTCCCATTGCATTGACTATTCACAAGTCATCCGATCTGCTTTTACGAATCCATTATACTGTACGCTGTACGCCCAAGACCAACAATGGATGTACCGCGTAGTAGGCTTGCCATCTGATCCCACTGCGTTCCCATTACGTGTAACCCGGAGCTGACGTAGGTTTGGGCGCAAGGCGAACCCATTGGGGTGAAGGTTCAGTGATACTGCACAATAAAGATGCCCGTTCTGAACCTTGGGTGATGCCATATGATGACACATCCCCGTCCACAGCGATGATGGTGAGGCAAGTGAAAGCTCTCGAAAAAGGAATTCTTGTGCCATGCGGACCTCGCGACATCGGGCCTATTATACACGCTGTTTGCTTGGCCTTCCCTGCAAATGTCTCCGGGAACCTGAGCGCACCGGCTTCTTTGAACGTACCTACGCGTCGGGAATTGTTGTGCTTGGGAAAGAAGCGGCCGACGCAAGATTGTTTTTGCGCGTCTCAGGATAGCCGTACGGGGTAAAATTCAGGTTGCCGCATTTAGGTGGGACACAAGGTTAAATATCGGCTCTGTAGGGAAATGAGAATTGAGAATCGTGAATGTGATCGAGGGTACGTTTCCGAGTATTGGCGGGACATACCATAAATGAATGGCGATAATCCGGCCATGCCAGTAGACGGGATCAATACGGGCACATGCAGAAAAGGAGAGTGGGTCAACGGCAGTGGGCGTCAGGGTTTATTGCAAGTACAATAAAGCATCAAACTGTTACGCGATCCATACGATGTGCATAGTCGATTTCAAGATCAACACCTGAGGCTCCTGGTGGCGTGTCGGCCAATCAGTCGCCACATGATCTGTTGCCTGCTTTGCGGCAAGAGATGCAAACAGTATTTCAAATTTTGTATTCCTCCTCATGGCACTCTAGATCTTACTCTCATGTCATCGTTCCCCTGGGTACAGTACAGCAATGCCATGGGTGCTTTCATAGGCCATCCGGCTATTTTCCTCATGATGCGGGTTGCGGGGCACATCATGAAGCGCAATATATCCATCTGCAAACTCACAAGACCATCTAAGGGGGCAATCAGCGATAAAGACGAGTATATGTGGGAAGCGGAGTACCTCGAACAGTATTTCGGGATGAACCCGGAGCATGGGACAGACAACAAGAGTGGGGAGGGAAACAGAAACTCGAAGAGTAGAACACAGGATAGAGTATCCGCTGCACCCCTACGCCAAGTAAACGTCCTAAGAATCGGCTGAATCGGCTCGGTCGGCAAGCACAGGTCGACTAGACAGAACTTGCACGGTATCCGAATACTTATCACTGTGTACCAATCAGCGAAAGCTACTAGATACGAAGGTCAACACTCACAGTAGACACGTGAAACTTCGCCCGTCAAGAAAAGTGTACATCAGTGTCGGAGGCCTGAGTGTTCACGTCGCCTAAGAGAGCTTTGACCACAGTGTTTGGGGGTTTGGCGGGCTTCACCCTGACCATGACTGGTTCTAGTCATCCCGCCCACATGCACTCGGGAGATCCACCCCACGATATTTTCCATGCAATTCTCACACTGACCGTCTCGGCCACGCCACGCAGCCGATGTCAGAGCGTTTTGCGACATTCCAAGGAGTTCCGTGATCGGTCTGATGTCCCATCTCCCCGGGCTATTGCCATGACTAGCGTTTGGTTTCGTCGGCCGTCGGCTCCTCGCCTCTTTGAAGAGAAGATTGACAAATTCTCTGTGTCCGTAGTCAGCATTGCGTGGCATGGGGGTGCTTCGGAGATTGTATACACTGGTCCAGTCAGTTGTCATCGCTGCCCCCGTATCCCTGACAGGACGACGTTTATCGATCAAATGTATACTCGAGGCTAGAGATAGGACCTTGAAAGTGGAAGCTCAAGTTGTTGAGGTGTTGGGGGTCGTCGTCGTTCTCACGGAGCGAGTCACATGGGTTTCGATCATCCAAACTTACTACTGGGCACCTTTACCCCCCACCTTTTTCACTCGCTCAGGTTTGCAAGGGTTGGGGCTTCCGCAGTTTTCTGGCATCACCCAGTCGGGTTATCACGAGGATGCAGTACACATCACACCCACCCCTGCACCAAAGGTCTCGGGTTCTAATTTTCTATTTTGATTGGTCTTGTGGACTCACTGCAAACCCTGAATTCCAAGTCTTAATGTGGCGGTAAAAGGTATATACATGGATGGATCATGGGATGCGTCCTTCTCTCTCACGCGATAGCCGAGGGTGCCCCGTCAGCTCACAGCAGCAACGAGGGAGCGTCATGTCAAGGTTCGTTCTGTCTGACACCGCGATCACCAGATGGTGCCGGCAGCCCCTTTTTTTCAGTTCATCGGAGTCCTCTGTTCTTCTTTCTCATGAAACTCGTTGCCTGCCACGCCACTGTCCAGAAAGAAACGCCGTCCGCGCCACAGTAAACCGCAGTGGAAGGGCTGGCCCCACAAATTGTTTACCCGCGCCTTGGTCACTTGTGATTCATGAAATTTCGCACGGAGTATATGCCCCGAGAGACAAAAAGGAAATTTGTTCATTAATGCTTGCTCCACCTCTGCCCCGAACGATAGCCCTGATGCCACGCCAAAGCATAAAAAAAAAAACAAGCTCCCATCTGTCAGTCAACGTAGTTTTTTCGGATTTAAAAAAAAATACTCGATGAGGATTGCTCTGCTGATGCTCACCTGCTTTACTGGACTGTTTAAGCCATTCGTTTGACGGGGCAACTTCCCAGCCGGCGGCTCTACAGAACCCTGTCAGCCCAAGACGGATAAATGGATATCTTATGAGTACTATTCCGTACTTTGCTCATCTCATTCAGGTCCTTCCCTTGTCTCCAGCCTGTTTCAGGGCCCACATACAGCTTCCAAGCCTCTGGAAACTTACCTGTTGCGCTCAAACGTGAATCCCGATCAGCCATCGAAAGACTATCAAGTGGCAGCTCTGTTGTTAGGCATTAGTGTCATACGTGTATATCATTTCTGGTTGTCCCTCTCATCTCTTCTTGACTGGTAATAAGAGACTGAACTTCTCATATTAATAACTTCTTATATCGACCGTCAATCATAAATACGTTTCATTTTCTATATATGTTATCCCAATGAAAATCCCTCAGTTCCTCCTCCCAGGGTGCATGTCCTTCACTTCATTAATTCTCAGTCCCACAGAAATGATTGGCAGATATTGGCTCCTCTTGTGAACTGGTGAAACCATGGCGACCGATGGTAGTAGAACGGTATTCAGCGCACTGCGCTGTTCTCTCACGGGGTGGTACCTCCGAGCGTGGGTCTCGTAACCAAACTTGAGCTTGTCTGTCGGCGGCGGCGGCGGCGGCGCAAAGGAATGGCGTGCATACCGTACGGCAGTTGGGGAGCTCCAGGGGGCGCCCGGGTCGTGGCCCACGAACCTTCAGCTTTTCAGGACATTCTACGGTTCAGAGAGCGGCCATGCAGGAAGGGCTACTGGAAATCCTGTCCTTTTGAGTCACATGCCGGCGGGCCAGGACTTGCTAAGTCCCTCATGTGCAGCGTGCGGTGAGGTTTACGACAGAGAGCACCGGGCGTTGGCCACTGTCGCAGCAGTCATTTATACCATACGTGCCGGTGTCCACAGCACCTTGGCAGAGAAGCCCAGGGAAGGGTAGTAGAAAGGAAGGAGGGGTTCTCAAGACATGCTCCGTCCGCAAGCGCCGTCAGCGCTTGTTGCGATGTGCGTCTACTAGCTGCTGCCGACTCGAACCCGGTGGCTCACCTTATTTGTGTTTTCCCCCGGAAGACCTAAAATGCTATTGCGCCCTGAGAGTCAAAGAATTAATTCACCGGGGCCCAGCAGGTCTTATAGAGGCTGCACCTGTTCGGAGTTATGATCGTATGCCTGTGTCGAAACCTGAGATCCGGAGCGACATCGCTGCGCTGCGCGCCTAGTTGGTTACTACACCGTTCCATGTCAGAAAAAAAAAAACCATACCGAGCAGACCACGGTATCGATGATCAGTTGATGGTCGATCATAGAAATGATACAACAGGCCAAGTATGGAACTCGTGGACGAGATGGGGGAGGGGATATAAATGGGGAAAGGCGATATGTCTGAAAGGGGGTGGCAAATCATTCAATCTGCCGATGTTATTTGAGCGCGACGCTGAGGTGGAGTATTGCGACATACGAGGTAACATTGCTGAACGCCTGACCCAGGGGCGATGATAGAGGTTCCAATACTGTTGAGCCTAGTCAATTGTGTCACAGGTGCTTGCTAGAAGGTTGAGTGGCCAGATGGGCTTACGGACGACACAGAACCAAGCGAACCAGATTTCTGTTCGCCCGGTGCTGAAGAAGTACCATGGTCCCCGGGTGTGAGCCCACCTTGTGTTAGTGTAAGTCTGGACGTGGGGGGTAGGGGGTTGAGTAAGAGTGTCCACTGATCCAAGTAACAGAGGTGGCATGCTGGTCGGTTTGGAATTGCAGTGTAAGGGGCTCACACAACATACCTGTCACTTGGTGTAGTTGGCCCACTGTTACCGTGGGTTTCCAAGACGAATAGATCCGCGGATACTCAGAGACCGAGAGAATGACACTGCGTCGAAAGAGGGGCGAAACACCGAGTTGCAATGAACATGTTGAGGTCTGTAGGCCCATAACTTAGGAGTGTTGTAGGTGGGGAGCAAAATCCGGTGCTCGAGCACAGCAGCATAGTGGAAACCAGCAATAGCTGCACCCGGGCAGCACTGATCCACGTTTTGAGTGCGTGCTTTTGCACAGGAAAGAGGAACTCCGCTGGGGGAATCCTGACAGCACAGCCGGAACAGCATGGGATGAGACCGTCAAGTCTCAGGATCTCCAGTCCGTCGATATGCAGACACGCGGTCTGGACCTTGATCCAACGTTGACGGACTTCCCTTCGATTGGTTTCGGAAAACTGTTGCACATCGCACACATTTGTAAAGTGCACCCCGGAATGCGAATGTGGAGTGCGGCGACACGAAACGAACACACTGCATGAGTGGGTCTCTAGGTAACACTGGCAATCGCGCGATCGGATCCCCACTGGACTTTCTTTCCAGTACAATCGGCATCGCCGCACAGAAACGTACCCTTGCAAATTAGTTTGAAGGAAAACAATAAAAAAACAATAAAAAAAGCGCCGGGAACACGTGCAGTGGCGCCCATGCCAGTGGAGGGCACACCAGCAGCGGCGTATTTCACAAGGCCCGGACTCGGAGTCTCGGCGGACTCGGGTACAAATTGGGCTCGTCGCGGCGTCAACGCGGTGGGTGCAGCATGGAAGCTGCCTTGAGCCACCTGCAAGGCCACTCATTTAAAACGATGAGCTTCATGGATGGGATGCAGACGACGGCCTCGTTTCCTTGCTTCCAGTTCTCTGGCTTCTCGTTCAAGTTTGTCTCGGTTTTTTTTTTTTTGAAAACTGACGTCTTGCGGTGATAGAAGTCCTATCTCGAGTTGGTAAATGAGAATTTGATACTCGAGGAGATCGTATGGTCCCTTTCGGCGACTTCCCAGCTAATGTTCGTGGCCAGCGTCTCTCGTATTTGACTGCACGGCAAGACTAGCGCGCCGTATGTGCTTGTCTGGGATCCCAAGGCATTTCTCGTGACCAAGAATCTGGCGCGTAATTGGAGTGGACTTGAGCGAAGCATGACGGCGTATGTCTGCCTAACATGCAACATGTGGAGGTGCTTCTTGCATATGTAGGGGTGTTCACTGCAGTAGCGAAGCTCGAAGGATACCACCTCTCGGATACAGCAAGTCTTCCACGTTGCATCAGAATCGGCTGTCCGCGAGGGGCTGTACGAGTTTTCGTTTTGCCTTGCTCCTAAACCGTGGAGCAGGCTACCATCGTCCCCTAGTCATCCCGGCGGCGCCGAAGGAGATATCTCTATCGGATAAAGCAACTACGCAGCTTCAAACTGCGAGCCTTTCGGATGTGCGGTCGAGTGATGTGAGATATGGCTCGGATTGTAAACTCAGATTCCGATGCCTGAGGATAGCCCGGGACAAACTCGGAGCACGCCTACCTTTGTTGTGGATTTGTAAAACCCTTCTACTCGGGCACAGCCCCTCTGCGCCGTGGCTACTTGCCTTCTAAGTTGTTTTTTTTCTCCATCTGGCAAGCGGCGTTTTAGGTTTGGCAGACGAGGGTCGCCGTGTGCGGCGCTGAGGCGGGCGCTTGAGTTTGATATCAAGGGTGAGAACCTGAACGGCATCGGTCTTGCTCCGAAGGACCACAGATGCTCTCCACATCCCTTGCATCGCACCGAGCTTTTTTTTTTTTTCGAGGCGAATTGACTTGACAGCAATGTCTGAATACTCAGGGTTATAGGCGCAGATGTCCGGGGATCTGGCTTCGGCTGCAAGAGACGCAATGGGCTCTGCAGATATCCCAATTAGTGACCGATGCAGGTTCACTAATTACGCTCTCATTTCTGCCGGCATTGTGCTCGATGGACAAATGTGACAGCTGAGGTGCGAAGGCAGGCTTTGGGCTGGCATGACCAATTCGTCGGCAAACTGAGTTCAATGATTGTCACTGCCAGTTTGGGCGCTGACAGTGAGCGTTACGACCAACGAGACTGCCTAGATCCATGCCTCTGTGTCTCCTCGCCAATCTCATGTGAGTCTTGGAGAGATAGAAGGTAACGAGCACCACCAACTTAGGAATGAGACTGGTATTAGCATCAGTTGGACACCATTTCAGAATCCATCAATGAGCGTTAAGCCAGAGTTACGTCGAGGATAGAGGGCTGGAATAGGTGTTACCGTTTCGTAATGATCAGCTGAGTTAACTTTTTCCTCTTACTTCGTCGCGCATCGCGCATTCCATTATTATTTGCCGGAATCGCCTCTGCTCGATACTAAATAGTTCTTTTTTGAGCTAAGTTAAAGAAGACCCGGAATGGGGGAAGCGGCCTGAGAGGCTGGTATGTGACTCGACATGAGCTGGATTGTACTGTACAATAACAGCCGCACATCTCTGTATCTCGACCATCAACTGGAATGGGCATCAACAACCACCAGTGGATGCAGCATTGATTTACTGTTCAAGACAAGAGAGCTGGATATCATTACAGCAGTCGAGCGCTGGCTACCACGCGTTAGAGGCGTGCTGCAGAGAAGCCTCGCCAGTGCCGGCTACACGGCTCCTTGAGCGGCAAATTTCCAGGGGACGGCCAAGGCCAAAGGCAGAGAATGTAATAAAGACAAGTTGCGATGCGATAGGGACCTCACTGGCACCTACCGACGTCCTAAGACAATCTAAACTCCGAGGAATAAATGATACCTGACTGGGCCTATGGAAGACGACAGACCAGGTTAACTGATCCCTGCCCGCATGCGGTCTACTCTTGAAAAACAATGGGCGAAACTATGTCTTCCGTTTCCCCGGCACGAAGTCCAGGCAGAAGGCTATCTATCCTACATGACACTGTCATATGCGTAGGTGCGTCGAATGGTAGCTACGCACGCTCAACTCATCGAGCCGGGTTCTGATTCAAGTCGCAGGCGACAACAACCGTGTAGTGTTGCCGCGATCCGATAAACCATGAATCGGTTTTGGCTTCTATCAGCCTCACATAGTGCAGCCCATCGGAGACCAAAGCAGGTTGTATGGCACAAAAATCGACGCAAACAGCCAGTTTTTGGCCTCAACGATGTGGCGGTTGCAGTCCTTGCTATAGCAGCGGGATCCAATACCATGGTCCCTTGTTTACCTATATTTCTCTGCGGACCACCAAGATTTGACAGCGGGGTTCAATAGTTAAGTGAAAATAAAATAATTCCTGATATCAGTTATCTTGAAAGATTTGGGGTTATCAAATAGCTATCCCCTTTGTAAAATAATTTTAGTATTTTAGTGTGAAAAAAATTCGGCATGAGCTGCCGAACCACATTCAAGGCCCTATGGCTGAAGATATCGAAAAAGGGGCCAGTCTAATGAAACCCGCTGTAACCTGACAACTCAAACCGGGGCATCGCTACAACAACGCGCGGGATGGGAGAGCATGGCAAGAGCTCTTGAATGGGGGAGAGACTTGAAGAAATCATTATTTGGTGGGTAATCGAGACGAATAATCACCCCCCTGATATTGTCAATCATTGTGAGCAATGAACTTCCCATTTCAGGAATTGACGAGCTGGTAAGCTACAGCCGAAGGGGGATGAAAGGGTCTTCTATATATAGAAATGACGGATTGCACGGGAATGGTTACAATGAATAGTGTTTGATGGCAGTACAGCAGAGAGCAGTTCAACAACAGTCGGGTTGGGTGGCGTATGTGCATGGCGTGCGCAGCCACCGAAAGACAACGGCAGCGAGGCCGCATTGTTTAAGTTGAAAAAGGGGGAGGATCGGATCTGTCTCGTGAAATGTAGCAGTGAATGGTAGCCTGCGGGCATTTGGCAGTGCTACACATGCTGGGCGTAATCAAGGGCGTGTCCTTAGCGAGATAACATACGGTGGGAGGACGAGAAGTGCAAGGCATAGCGGGAGACACGTGGCACGGCGACGAGACCGACTGGCAGGAGGTGGGTACAAATAAGGAATTATTGCCCCGGTTGTCGGGACAAATTGGCATGAAATGGATCTCATTAAATTTGAATGGGAATACGACAGAGGGACGGTTGAGAACGGGCCGTCAGGAGGGAAAAGATGGGGATTGGGTGGTGGGGAGACGCGCAGAATGAAATAAATTTGAATTCGCAAAAGATCTGATGGAGGAGGGATTCTGAAAAGAATTTCTGGAAGGGGAATCTGAATGACGTTTTGTCAGCGACGGAAGGGTACACGGAGCCCCGGGGATCTGGCGGAATTTGTGATTGGGGGTGGAAAGAGAGATCTACAGATCTAGGAATGACAGGATGAAGGCAAGAGAAGCGCATGTTGCGAAAGGGAACGAATCAGGTGCTTCTCTCTCGTGGCTGGCTCTGTGTACGCCCCGCCCATAAGCATCGGATATGTATACCTCTCGTCCCGTCTCGGCTGCTTCTTCCTTGCCCTCTGTCTTTTCTCCCCTTGAGTACATTACTTGATGCTACTCCTCCGACATAACTCTTCGCTCCCCGATCTGGACGTTTCATCCTTCCGCCTTCGTTCGTCGTCCTATCCAAGCTACAACACCATTCCATCTAAACAGTTCACGTCTTCTCCTTCCGAGGAAATATTGTCGAACTATGTACATACAAGTCTCCCGTTCCAACATCCCTTTTTCATGTACTCATCATCACAGGATCAGCGCGAGGAGCCTCTGGTAGACCCGTGGCTACCTGCCGCCGGTGCCTCCGCCGATGTCTCTCAGCCCGCCGACGCTTCGTCTAGCCTCGCGGCTCCGAGCACTATCTCCAGGCCTACGTATTCCTCATCTCATACAGTGGGCACTAGCGCAGCCCTCAACGATCCGACGCGTCACGCGCGCTTCCTTCATACACCCAGCGGCAGCCCCTCTTCCCGCCAATCGTTCTCTTCCCAACAGCATCCAGGTTCACTCAGCCGACATCTTTCCGAACCCAACATACGATCGGTCGCGGCACAACCCGCATCCCATTATCCCTTATCAAATGCAACTGAACAGCGCTATCAACAGCGGCAGCAGCCGCACCGTCAGAGCTTCCAGCACGGCGTCACTCCCGTTCTACCCTCTCCGAGTTCTGCCACATTTTCAGCTGACCGAAGACCCAGTACGGCCGGTTCTGCTACCAGTTCTGGCTGGGAGCCCCGGGATACTCGTGCAGAACCATTACAGGAAGTAACGGCTGTGACCCCAACACAGGGTGCGCACGGTTCCTTGCGCGATCGCCGTCGATCCTTCTAAATGAGCTTCCTTTATTATAGATTTACCTCCGATCGCGGCTGGGGATCACAATCCTTCCGAGAGATACCCCACTGGGTTCTCTAATCCATTCAGTGAAAATATTACCGATGTCCGACCCAGATCTTCTGGTTTCGTCGGCACTGATCCTCTTCTTCCCCCTGAGACCGTGCAGAATCGCTTGCATTCGCCTGGCTCTTCATCCCTGGTCCCGATCGCCCGTCCCGTGGTCTCCGAGGAAGAACACGAAACCATCTCCCATGATCCGTCTGTATCTAAAACGTATTCATTTGTCTCTCTTCCCGGAAATGCAGTAAGGAAGCGTCCTCGTCGACGCTACGACGAGATTGAGCGTCTCTATCACTGCTCTTGGACTGGCTGTACAAAGAGCTACGGAACCCTCAATCATCTCAATGCTCACATTGTTATGCAGCGGCACGGGAATAAGCGAACTCCTGCAGGTGAGCTTCAGCATGTTTTTGGTTGGAAATGCAAGTCTCTAATGTTTGGATTTTTGAACAGAATTCAAGGAGCTCAGGAAGCAATGGCGCAAGGCCAAGAAGGACGAAACAGAACGTCTGGCGCGGCTTGAACGGTCTGAGGAGCGCTACGCTGTGCGCTCAGAGCATGGAACGCTCCAATATCCTCCACAACCTTATGACCGGCCTCCCAGATCCTACTCCTATGGGAGACAGCCGCTTTACGGCCCAGGGGTACCTGGTCCTGAGATAGACTATCAGCTGGCTGTTGGCGATGCCCCAGCAAGATACCCGCTCAGCGCGGACACGTCGATGCGTCCCCAGCCCCTGCAGCCGCAGTACGGTTACTCTATTTCTGGTGCAGCTCATTCGCTATATCCCGTTGCGCCGACTACGCCTGTCCCTTCTACATGGTCCGACCACCCCACGCAATATGAGGGTGGTACACCTCCCCAGCCTGGTTCTACCCCTGGTCATCCTCATCTGTTAGCACAGGCTGTGTATGACAATGAGAGGGAGCGCCAGGCGCAACCGTGGACCCCACCGTCTCATGCTACTTCCTCGCGACCTGTATCCTACGAAGTGTCGTCCTCGTATGCTCAGCCCCATCCTCAGCAACGAGTGAATACTCTTCCCCCAGACAGTACCCTTCTGACTCCGCTACCGGGCTATCAGCCGTCAGCTGTTTTGGAGCATGAATACGAGGAGGAATACGATAACAAGCAACAATTCTGGACCGAGCAGCAGCAACAGCAGCAGCAACACTGATTGTGGGCTGTCTCCCACGAGACGCTGTTACTATTCATTGAATTTATCTCACCCTGTGATAATTCTTTTCGTTTTAGATTGATGGGCTTTGTGGCCGCACAGCTACTTTAGGCTCCTCAACTTCATCCTAAGCTAGTCCCACGTACCATCCATATACTACCCCATTACCGCTTCGTTCTACTCGTGCACCTGCTATTGTACCTTATTTCCATTTAAACCGCACGTATCGCTCTCATCACCAATTCAACATTTCCCTTTCTGCAACTTTATGTTATGTGCTGCACATAGTTTGGGTCTATACATTCCAATGCACTTACTCACCCTATAACAGCTTGGTAGAACCGTTGTTGTCCTGTATATTATTAACATTGCCTCGCGTGCTGGCATAAATACATACACATTCATATCGTGCATTCAACTCGCGATCATCACAACGTCATGGCAGGCGCCTTCTGGATATTGTAATTGAAGTCACCTGTCAAACACCTTGCCTCAGAGAATTACATGCCTCAGTGATAGCGTTGGATCGACGCATGGCATGCACCACAATGAATGCGACATCACATTGGAGGTCCAATATTGTGACGCGTGAAGGGACAGGCAACGTGGTGAAACGCGTCGCTTGTGCTCTTCACGTCATCTAATGTCAGCTGTCAGAGACGCGCGTGTCGGAGATTCCGCCTTCCATCCACCGTGGAAAGGGGCATGACATGGAGTCCACACATTCATGGATTTTGGATTTGAAAAGGGGAGAAACAGGACGCTACTCAATTTACGGCACACGAACGTCACGAGTTATTGTGAATCGGAGCCAGATTTCCGGGCAGCAGAACCTCAGCCGCCCTCCCCAACTGGCATCCCCAGTGTACTTGCGATCCTTGTCGTCACTCTAACGTAAGTAGAGGAACATGAAGGTATTTAAAATAATAAAATGAAAAGGACATGCATGCTGCAAGAAGTACCCCGGTGTCCCAACACACTCTCTGAACTTTCTTTTATTTTATTTTATTTTTTATTTCAACAATCCTGAACTCAGGCTGACCCCATTAGCACAAGCGAGTCCAGTTTTGAACGAACGGACTGCCAATTAACTTTTTGGTGACAATAATCCACTGAATTGAAGCTGTCGGCTGTCGAGGTGGCACCACGCATGACACGGGGAGAAGGGGAAGAAAAAGCGGGTGCAAAGAATGATCGGTAGTGATCGTGGCGCGTAGATGGGAGTGTGCACACGCTTGGCGGCCGAGACACGCTGATAAGGGCGGTAATATAATATTGGTGATATTCAGAGGGGCCAGACCGCGAGGACCATTTTGGCCGACGCCGATCGACAGCGAGGTGCGGCAGGAGGTGCGTGTGGGACGGCCAGGACATCGCATCACTGAATTGGCGTCATTGAATTGTAAAAAATGGCATTATCAGTGTCTGGCCGATGGCGCTGTGTAAGGGAAGAGTAAAATACCACGCGGTTGATGTGGGGCGTGGCATATCGAACGCGTTAAGTTACGCGACATGCGGGTGTAATAGTATTGCGTACCCCACACTGCAGATGAACTCTCTTCAACCAGCTGAGTTTTTTGCGGACGAGGACTTAAATGCCGTCTCCGGAATGTGGCTCATATGGCAGGGAAAATAAAATGGTACGTAAGACCTAGGAAGGGCAAGTCCGCAAACGCATACATTAGGATTTGTGGAGGCCACACCCTGAGCGCTCGGGGTTGAAGCTGAAGTTTGTCCGAGAAATAGAACTCGATCGTGACTTTCATGCACCATGAAAGTAGTGACAGCGTCGGTCAGAAACGCTACTATAAAAATAGAACAGGATATACGTGCTATTCCCGACCCGCAGTAAGTTAAATGCCAGTGAAGACACAAAGACCCTGAAACAATAAACAATAGTTCAAGAAAGTGAACGACCGATATCCGTAGCGCCCAATCGTGTAGCTGAAAATGTGCCGGGCCGGGAAAAAACAAAAGACCGCATCAGAAAAGGAATGATGAAAGCCAACCTGTCGAGTCTAGTTGGCGATCGGATGCCGGCACCATTCGGCAATGAAGGAACACCCGCCGTTCTCGTGGAGTCTACTTCCCAATTATGATCGTGACGAAATCTTCTCACGCGAAAGTCCGACAGCAGGAGAATGGGAGTCCGAGCCTGATTACGGAAATCTGCATTGCGCTTTACCACACAACACAGCGCTGCTCACTCCCAACAGAAATTCCGGCGCAGCGTGTAAGAGTGTAAGACAAAGGAAGGGTGCTGAATTCCCAACCAAATTAAAATGAGTGAACAGATTGTGCAAGCCCCCGACATAACAAGCTTCCACTTGCGTTGGCAACTCGCCCGACGCCTGTCCCCCTGTGCCCTCATTTCTTTCAGGACTACAACTTGTTCGTACGTCGAGTCCAATTCGGATTGATAAAGTCAGAGGCATGAGATAGAAAGTTGAAAGGTGGCCAAATCCAGAGTTGTTGTATAAAGAGCTCACTTCTTGATGGCCAGATGACCGCCCAGCCGTTGCGAGGAGCAAGGGGAACAAGGGGGATGGCTACCAAAACCAAGGCAGCACATTACATAACACCGCGCAAGCGTTACAAGGTTCGGGTCGGAGTACGATGGCCACCAAAGTCCAATATTGCTACTGTTGGCTGCGTTACCACGGGACCCAGTCAGGACGAGTTGAAAGATATACCGCAGGTAGATGACGATCCAGGATCCAGGAACACTACGGGCCTCTACAGAATTCTCAACAGCGACTGCTACCATGTGCTCCTCCCTTTTAGATATTCTGATTTCCCGCGGCTCCCCCCTCCCGCCCCCCCGAAAAAAAATAATTAATACACTGCCTCTGGTGAGGGCCATTGATCGTGAAGGTGACCACCCTCTGATGGGAAAAGAGTGTTGAGAGGCGGCTTCGATACCCGAACCTGTATCATCATTGGTCAGTTTCGCCCGAATTCGTCACCCACCGTCGATGATCTTCCGGCTCGTCTCAGGTCTCGTTCTCTGCCTTCGGGCTTTTGATTCTCGCGCACGCATCAGACATCAAACAGTGACACCATCTGGGTACTCCATCTCTGTGCTATGGCACGCCGTTGTGACTAGGATCACAAACCAGACCCCGCGCAGTCTATCTGTTGTGTCGTCTCCCATGTGATTTTTTTTTGTTGCCCTCCGATTTCGCCGTTACGGCGCATCAATCAAGCCCGTTATGTACGCAGACAATTTCTCGGCCTGTATTCGTCGACGTCCTGTTGTATGGCGATGGCTCCATATGCACGCCACCCGCTGGGAACTTTCTGTGGCCAAATTGGACCCAAAAACGAAAAGGAACTAGTACATGCCGTAAGTGCTTCGAGCATCTGTCAATCACATACCGGATAGCACATAATATATAGCCTGGAATGGTAGGTACTCTGGCCCAGTACGCAAAATGAGTTCATGGTCACTTGCAGCCCTGCATGCTCGGCTCCGCTCGTACATCACGCGGCGCGTGACCCCACATCTGTCCATTCAGGCGCCGGGTCTTCGGTACTATGAGTGCTTCGCGCTTGGCATCTTTCCGTCCCGTTCTTCCGAACGCGAACGTGTCCTGCCAATACAATCCTTCGTGCGCTTCGACAGCCAATCAGGCAGCGACTGGCACGAGTAGCCCGTGGACGCGTCTACACCTCTTTGCGGCGCTCGTTCATCAATCAGTTGCACGCACAGATACGGCGCTGACCTCGATCCGCGCTTGTCACCCCCGCACGCTGGATCTGCTGCGGGGGTGACAGCGTGAGAGTGTCGCATGACTGACCGACTTGTGCTAGTGGGAGTCTGAATCGTGCTGGGGAGGGCGCCAGAGAAATGGTTTGGCAGCATCATGCGCATGGGTGACTTGGATGTATTGTACTGTACTGTACGTACACCACCCTGAAGGCGAACAGGGGCAAGAATACGTCATGATTGGGTGGAGATCACATGTGTACAACAGTTAGAGGCAGGCGTGGGTACGCGCCGGCTGCATCACAGATTCTGTGACTGAAGATCTTCGTGATGAAGTACAGTAGAAGTTGACTGGATTTCGGAACAGCGATGGGTGACGTAAATATGGTCTCGGATGTCGTCATCTTATCGAACGATGCCTTGCCTTATTTTACTTTACGCGAGTCTTAG
>QLOS01000034.1:0-21819 GCA_003313725.1 Russula sp. MG48 | reverse complement strand
CCTCTTCTCGGCCATCCCTATGTAGCATGTGAGTCTTTGCATTCTCCGTCTGCCTTCTCCATCTGCTCAACTCTTCTCGGCCATCCCTGGGTAGGATGTGAGTCTTTGTGTCCTCCATCCGCCTTCTCCATCTGCTCACCCCTTCTCGGCAATCCCTGTGTAGCGTGTGAGTCTTTGCGTCCTGCATCTGCCTTGTCCATCTGCTCACCCCTTCTTGGCTGTCCCTGTGTAGCGTGTGAGTTTTTGTGTCCTCTGTCTGCCTTCCCCATCTGCTCACCTCTACTTGGCTATCCCTGCTTAGATTGTGAGTCTTTGTGTCCGCCTTCTCCATCTGCTCACCTCTTCTCGGCCATCCCTGCTTAGATTGTGAGTCTTTCCGCCCTCCATCCACCTTCTCCATCTGCTCACCTCTTCTTGGCCATCCCTGCTTAGGCTGTGAGTCTTTGCGTCCTCCGTCCACCTTCTCCACCTGCTCACCTCTTTTTGGCCATCCCTGCTTAGATTGTGAATCTTTGCATCCTCTGTCTGCCTTCTCCATCTGCTCACCTCTTCTTGGCCATCCCTGCGTAGCATGTGAGTCTTTGTGTCCTCTGTCCCACTTTTCCATCTGCTCACCTCTTCCCGGCCATCCCTGCGTAGGGCGTGAGTCTTTGCATCCTCTGTCTGCCTTCTCCATCTGCTCACCTCTCTTCTCGGCCATCCCTGTGTAGGATGTGAGTCTTGGCGTCCTCTGTCCGCCCTCTCCATCTGCTCACCTCTTCCTGGCCACCCTGTGTAGGATGTGAGTCTTTGCATCCTTCTCCATCTGCTCACCTCTTTTCGGCCATCCCTGCTTAGATTGTGAGTCTCTGCATCCTGTGTCCACCTTCTCCATCTGCTCACCTCTTCTTGGCCATCCCTGTGTAGCGTGTGAGTCTTTGCATCCTCCGTCCGCCTTCTCCATCTGCTCACCCCTTCTTGGCCATCCCTGTGTAGCGTGTGAGTCTTTGCGTCCTCTGTTGCCTTCTCCATCTGCTCACCTTTTCTCAACCATCCCTGCATAGGATGTGAGTCTTTGTGTTCTCCACCTGTGTTCTCCATCTTCTCACCTCTTCTTGGCCATCCCTGTGTAGCGCGTGAGTCTCTGCATCCTCCATCTGCCTTCTCTATCTGCTCACCTTGTCTCTGCCATCCCTGCATAGGATGTGAGTCTTCGCGTCTTCTGTCCACCTTCTCCATCGAGTCGGAGTCCATCTGCTCACCTCTTCTCGGTCATCCCTGTATAGGATGTGAGTCTTTGTGTACTCTGTCTGCCTTCTCCATCTGGTCACCTCTTCTCGGCCATCCCTATGTAGTGTGTGAGTCTTTGCATCCTCTGTCCCCCTTTTCCATCTGCTCACCTCTTCCTGGCCATTCCTGCATAGGATGTGAGTCTTTGCATCCTCCGTCCACCTTCTCCATTGGCTCACCTCTTCTTGACCAACCCTGTGTAGCATGTGGGTCTTTCCATCCTTCGTCCACCTTTTCCATCTGCTCACCCCTTTTTGGCCATCCTTGTGTAGCGTGTGAGTCTTTGCGTCCTCTGTCCACCTTCTCCATCTGCTCACCTCTTCTCGGCCATCCCTGCTTAGATTGTGAGTCTTTCCATCCTCCGTCCTCATCTCCATCTGCTCACCTCTTCCTGGCCATCCCTGCTTAGATTGTGAGTCTCTGCATCCTCTGTCTGCCTTCTCCATCTGCTGATCTCTTCTCGGCCATCCCTGTGTAGCATGTGAGTCTTTGCGTCCTCCATCTGCCTTCTCCATCTACTCACCGCTTCTTGGCCATGCCTGCGTAGGATGTGAGTCTTGCACCCTTTGTCCCCCATTCACCTTCTCCATTTGCTCACCCCTTCTTGGCCATCCCTGTGTAGTGTGTGAGGTTTTGCATCCTCTATCCACCTTCTTCATCTGCTCACCTCTGCTTGGCCATCCCTGCATAGGCTGTGGGTCTTTGTGTCCTCTGTCCGCCTTCTCCACCTGCTCACCTCTTTTTGACTGTTCCTGCATAGCGTGTGAGTCTCAACACTATTGGTCTCCTTTCCTCATTTGCTGACCTCTAGTGGTAGGGTAACCCTGACATCATGCGCCTCAAATCTGCACTTTGTCCACTATTTCACAATTATTCACCGGTAATTCTAGTTTCTTTGCTCTGAACACTTGCTGAGGTCTGACTGCTTATATAAGACCCTGAATGATGTCGAAGTCTTGACACTCACTGTTTGTATGCCCTGTTGCTGCTTCATTCTTCCCTTACATATCCTTATCTCCATTCACAGTGGTCATGGTGTTGATGCATAGAGTTGCTAGAGAAGTTCTCTCCTTCACAAGCAGCAGCATGTCAGACTGGATCTCAGCCATTTCTCACATCATCGTGGATTGTGATGACCTTGTACAAGACAAGGTTCACACTATCAGTGCTCAAGTGGAGGCGATTGTTAGGGAGATCAAGGATGAGAATATGACCATGTCAAAGCTGATGCTTGCCAGCAAGTGGAAATTTTCACGGGATGAGGCAGACATGTTTGCAAAAAAGCTCAATCAATGTGTCAAAGATAATTTGATGTAGTCCTTATATTTATCAGAGTTGCGTTACTTGATCTGCATTGGCTACTTTCCTGGAGTTCCCCGGGCCGGAGAATTTCCATCCCACTTCAATTCTAGGCCCTGCCGCACTTCTCCCGACCGATCAACTCGGCTTTGGGATAAATTTAGAGGTCATGCGCGCTCGCGTCAAGTGGCTACTTTGGAAGTTACTGGACCAGCCGTCGTGACAGGGACTATCTCATAAAACGAGGTTGGTCGTGGCGAGCTCCAAGGAGCCGGCCGGTGTAACTGCATGAATTCCACGTAGTTAGACCGAAATCGATCTAGGAGCCTCAGATGAGGACGAGAAGAAATAGAAACTTGTCTTCGGAAGTATGCGCATGCCCCTTTATGTGGCCGCTGGCGTGTTCAAGGGCCTCCAATACGTAGAACTAGCAGCCTTGGACTGATGACACCGCGACCGTTGAATGAGTCCTGGACCATCACAGAGTCCGGATATTGCGGACTCGGATAACCCGGATATATTATATTGCGGACTGGACTTGAGATTGGGTCTGACTACCGAGAGACCTCAGGCGAGTTCACGGAAAGAGCACATGTCAGAATGTTGGGGGCGTGGGCGGGAGCACCAAGCGTCGCCTGCACGGCTTCGTGTTGGCCCGGCCTCACGCTACGTGTTGGCAACTACAACAGTCACTCTGAGATGCTAGGGGAAGGAGCTGAAGGAAGCCGCACAACTCACACGTCCTAAGCTATAGGCAACTGCACCTAAAGAATCACGCCCAAAGTATACTCTAGATGATTGACGTTTGAACTTGGTTGGCAGGGTAGTAAACGACCGCCTTCCAAGGCAGAGACGCAGATATTAGATGGGTCCTCCCTCCCTTGTAGTATGGGGGGTAGTGTTAGCGGTAATTTAAAGGCATTGGACATCTCGAGCAAGGGGCTGATCAGCTCAACAGCGACGGTGACCAGCCAGCTCAGGCTGTGATTATTTATCGGACCAGTTGAGCCCAGTGAAGAAGAGGATGTCAGATTGTGATTCTAGCCTAGTACAATAGCTCCGAGTCGCGAACCTGTGACTCTGATATTGCGTTGACACGACGCCGATAGCCAAAGTCAAATCCCCAGGTGAGATAGGTCATAGGTGTGAACATACTAGTAAGTAGTTTGAGTGTGCAGTACATCACAACGTGAGTGGGAGGCATCGGACTCGGAGCGATGAACGGGGTGTACTGCCGCCCCAGGTTGCTCGATCACAGTCGGTGTATTGTCGGTCACGGTGTGGATCCAAATTGTACGTCCTGTCAGCGCCACAATTCATTCAAGTCTGCAGGCCATCGGCTCTCCGCTCGGTCGGTCCCGAATTCATCTGAGTGCAGTGCGGCACCTCGGCGTGTTCAAGTTCGGTACTGCTTCAAGTCACCGTTCCCCTTGGCCGTCTTGGCGCACTGGGCCCGTAGCTACTACTGCAATGAGATATCTCTAATTTTGGCCTGCCGCAGTTTTCGTTGTCGTACAGTTTCCGAGTCTCCATGCGATTCTTTTAGCACCGGATAAAACTCCTTTTGTGAACTACGACGTACATCATCCACCACGGCGGAGCCTGTCTGCCGTGCTTCGCAATGCTGTCCGACTTTGACTTGGCATGATGTCTCAAAGCAATGAGTAGGAAGCTCTTTCCGATCAAAGAAGTCTCATGGGTCGCGATGTCTACCGGTTCGGGCACAGTCATTACAATGCGCAGTCCGCAGTCTCCCCCCAGAAGTTTCTGGTCCGCTCATCAGAACCCCTTCACAGCTCTCTGCCTGATCACGCAAGGTGAGAATTATTCTGTCATCGTATTCTCCCCTTTATTCTGCTGGGGATACCAGGACACACCTTATTTACTAAGCGGGTCTCGCATCTCCCGTTGAACAAGGAGCAGAGTCAGCTTCACGTCGATACGACTCGGAATGCCAGCGGGAGTTGGTTCTGAATGCAGGCATGTTGCTTTTACGTGACGGGCTCTATAAGACCAAGGTTTGACCACGGAGGAGCTCGTCCTGCGGGCTGTACTTGTGTATTGCGCGCGACGTGGGCGCAATTGAAGGATGACGTGACCGTGATTCGACGCCGAACTCGAGAAATGTAATAGATCGGAGGCGTCCCAGTAAGGGAACTCAAGTAAATTAAGGGATTTATCTCCACGGGTGAATGAATGCTACGCCCTAGCCTGCATGGGTTAACTAATCTTCCGCTGCTCACAAATCTCCATTCAATTACCAGTTTCCCAAGTCATCCTGGTCGGGGCAATAACTTTGCCGCGGTCTTTATGGTTGGCGTTGCTCTCCAAGGGGCTGCGGAAGGGGAGCTGTGTTGGCGACTCAGTGGAGAAGTGTGGTGTCTAATGTTTCCTTGACCGTCATATCCACCTGCTTGGCGGTTTCACGTCGACCATGTGCTTCCCATAAGGCAATCATTAACCCGCGCCACTGTGTCACGCGCTCCTTGGCTTGCCCCTGCATCATCCATTATTGGTTCTGGTAAGCAGGCGACTCGGCGGATACTCATTCATTCAACCGGTGGAACGCTTATTCTGGATGCGGGTATATAATATGAGGGGTAAATCCTCCATGGGAGCAACAGCCATTTGATACACTGTTTACACACCATGTTGGCCATCTCCACTATTGTGCTTGTCTCCGCCCTTACTTTGTGCTCGATACTGACTGGCGTTGTGCGGGCCGATGGTCCGCGAACACTTTGCACCGGTGCGTCCTCGTTTTCATCAACGGCTGGCCGTCCAAAAATTTAAACTGGGATTATGACTCTACAGAGAAATATCGCATCACGTATGCTCTAGCATCATTCCATCAAGTCTTTGCTAACATCATGTAGACAAGGTGACACCTGTGCCTCGATCGGACAAGTGGTCGGTGCGAATTCATCAGGCATTGAGTCGATGAACCCCGGCGTGAGATGTAAGTTCTTGAAAGCATACATTCATAGAGCTAGTTAACGCCTTGAATAGGTAGCGGTACCCTCACGGCTGGCGATGTCATATGCACGAAGTGGTATACACCTACCTGCACACTCAACAAAACCGCCACGAGTACGACGTGTAATGGACTAGCGACCACATGGAACATCACCGTGGACGATTTTGTTGAGTATAACGGCCAGGTCAACAATGATTGCAATAACCTCGTCGTTGGAAACATTGTACGTGTGTTTGCGCGACTGGTACGCGCTCGACGGTGAATGACTGACCGTTTCCTGATCAGTACTGCGTCTCAATCGACGGGTGCTATCCAGGTAACCAAGCTGCGTTCTGTCAACAGAAATGAACGGGCCCGGGGTAGAACTTTGGTTCCACTTACACCCCACTGGCAACCGAAGGAGGGTTGAATGTAGAACTTCTTCTCGTTTTCGCTCCAGAATACGATTGTGAAAATAGTTATTCCTATAGTGTACTCTGTTCACTAGATAAACACAAATTGGGGCCTCAGTAGGTCCGGGTTAGATGACGTTGCTTCTGTAGCCCTCTTGCAATAAATACTTTATCGACTTCCGCTTTGCAAACCTTGGCTAGGCAATACTGTTCATGCGTCACTCACTAGCAGCCGTAGACCTATGATGGGCCAAATTTTGAAGCTTGGCTTCTCCAACACAAATAATAATTGAACTGTAATGGCTCTACGCATGTCAACGCCGCTCCAATCAATCTTCTACTTCCTACAGTTGCCAGGCGGTGTGTAGAGTTGAGGAAGGCTACCAAGGCTTCCGAGATATCTTCTCGACTCAGTGGCAACCGCGTTGCCGCTGGTCAGCCCTCAAAAAATTTCAGGGTCTGCTTGAATGGTCGTCGCCTCCGATGGCGCGGCCATTCTATAATTGGCGCCCACCCCGTAATAGTAGCCTCACACGATGCTATAAGGTATGGTGGGCTCCCGCCGACCCTGTTCTCCCAAACGAGGCGAGGACCAGTGGCTCAGCGTGTCCTCCAACTACACAGTAAGTATCACGACACCAAAAAAGGAAGGCAAGTTTCCCCAGGCCGCGCGTACCTTATTTTTGAATTGGACAGTGCGTGCCTTCGGATGGGGCCGCCGCAAGCGGTTGATGTTCGAAGGCTCAAGAGGACGTGAGTCGGACATGGTTTCAGCATGTCAGCCGATCGCGCACTGGCAACGTTGGGAGGAAACGCCCTCAAGACGAACTCCGTGCCCAACTGCACTTTCACAACCGCAACCGGGGACACAGATCAGAAACAAGGCAGCCGCCTTTGGATTTCTAGCCTCGGCGCAGAACGCGTCCTAGCACGTTCCGGCACAAGGAGAGCAGATCGAGGATCAAGTAAGACAAATGCAACCGGTGCCACCCAATAAATATGGAAATAAATAACGCGCTGCGTGTGTGCGTGACTATGGTTAGAGCCGCTCAGCCCCTACGTCCTGGACGTCAGAACCGACGGGTTCAACGATTTCATCTGGAGGGACGCGTCGCACACGGAGGGGCATCTGGTTCCCCATCTCTGGTGCGGAGGCGAGGAAAGGACGTGTTACAATACTACCATCGTAGCGCAGGTCAGCGTGCCAAGCTCGACAACAGAAAAAGGGGAAGAAAGACGCACTTGGCACGTTTTTGGATGACGATATCGTCGTCGATCGAAAACTCCAGGTCGCGTAGCAGACATACAAGGAAGACCTTGATCTCGGCAATCGCGAAACGGTAGCCGATGCACGACCGGTTCCCTCCAGCGCCGCCACCGTTACCGTTTAGAAACGTGAGCGTGTGCGCATACAAGCCCGGCACGGTGCGCACAGCCGGCGGCAGAGCCGCCCATCGCTCGGGCCGGAAAACCCGAGCATCAGGGCCCCAAATGTCTGGGGCGCGGTTGACAGATTGAATGGGAATGGTGATGATGTCGCCATGACGAAGGTGGATACTACTCTCCAAGTGCCATCGGCCGTTCTCCTCTTCTCCATTGTTTGAGGGACGACCACGGTGTCGGAACCAGCGAGAAAGCCGATGCCAGGTCGGCACACGTACCCGTACCGGGTGCTGGAGAGGCACAAAGCATTCGGGCGCTGCGCCAGCGTAGATGCGCATCGTGCTGCCAACAGGTGCGTGTAGGCGAAGGGCCTCACGAACAGTGTATTCAAGGAGTGGTAAGTCAAGCGCTGCTTGGAAGTCCTCCATGTCGCAGGCGCGAATCGCTGCCCGCAACCGGCTCTGCGCTGCCGGTGCACGCGCAAGGGCATACAGTGTCCAAGTGAGCGCAGATGCCGTCGTCTCGTGTCCTGCGGCGATGAAAGTAGAGATCTGGGAAAGCATCTCTGAGTGAGTGAGCGCTTGGGATGGCGAGGTGGCAGCGTTTGCGCGGACTAAGAAAACCACGTCATCGTTAAGAGGTGTGATACAGGGAAGAGGTGTGATACGCACCGAGGACGGACAGGATGTCACGGGAAATTGGGGCATCGAATCTAGGTTCATGTCCTAGATGAGCGGTTTTGCATGCATCGATGAGTTGCGTGCCGATGCGCAACATGGTGTCTTTGGCCTTTTGCCTAGCGCGGGTGTCTGGGTTCTGCAGCTCGTACATGAACACTCGGGATACGTTCTCAGTAAAACGGAATGACGCACAAATCGTCGTAGGAAGGGAAACCAGACAGCGAGAACGGACACGACGCTAAACTCGGTCACTTTGGAAAAGACCGTAGAAAAGGCGCGTGCAAGCTCGCCCTCAGACTTGTCAGAGGGATGAGGGTCAGAACCCGGGGGTGGAAGGGAATGAAAGGAGTAGCCGAATCCTGAGACGGGGATGAGAACACAAGCATAGGAGACTATGAGAAGAGACCATACCAGCTTCCCCGATCGCGTCGAGCGTCGCGCGAGCGAGCCAAGGAAGAATATCGACAATGGGACAAGTAGCTACGGACGAGTCAGTGACAGACGGAGGTGACGTTCGATGTCGTGTGGATGAGGCGTGGTGTGCAGATTCGAGTAGTGAGTGACGTGTGGCACACGAATTAGGGCACGTAGAGACATGGTTTGGGTCGGTTGCGGTCTCTTGGGGTGGAAGGTCTCCCATTTGCATAAATATGTCACGCAGCTACGGGGGAAAGGGTGCGAGTAAATAAATAGCCATCAGAGGGGATTCAAGGAATGCACACCTGCTCGGCCTTTTGGCGAAAGATGGGTATGATTGATTTGATATGGGAGGGAGAAAATGCTTGGCTCTGTGACGACGAAGTATCAGAGGAAACGAGTTGGCATCACGAAATGTCAATGTACGATACCATGATCCGGCGCTGGTAAGCAAGTCACCATCAGACTGAGCGGCGACGCAGCAGACAAAGGGAGACATGACAGACCTGTCGTCTGTGTACATCACCTTGAACGGTGAGGAGGCCATCGTGGCCAGCCCCCATTTCTGCGAGGGCATCCGTGATAAATTCAGGTTTTGGAAAGTCATACGCGTGTCCGAGAATGTAGGAAAGCGCAAGAGGGTCGGTAGTGAGCAACCGGTGGCCACTGATGAAGCCACGGTAGGTGAAGGTGTGACCATACTGATCCGTCCAGATGCGAAGGATGTCGTTGTTCTCCTGGTCGATAAGTTGTGCAAGGTTTCCGACGAAGAAAGATGGGGAGGGAGGGGAGGGAATAAGGCGAAGAGGGGAGCGGAAACGGGCAACTATGAGAAAGAATAGGGGTTTAAGGAGGTAAAGGGTGATAAACCAGGTGAAGAGGAGACAACAGGAGAGGACTGAGAGTGACATGGTCAGGCCAGCCTGACATGACATTTGAGAGTTGTAATTTAAGGAAAGAACGACAAGCGACAGCAACCGGGCCGGGCAACCCTTAATACCGTCATTCGGTCATCTCGGTCTCAGACACATGCCATGTCACTTGTCGTTATCGATAAACTAAACGAGTTCAAACGCTCGCTCCAGCAGGCACAACTCTATACCCCACCTTTGGACAACGCACCCGCATCACATGATGATGTGACCCTCCTGTACGTCAAATCCACACCTTCCTCTTCAACTCTCCTTTTTTTTGAGCGCCAAAAATACAGTCGGTTTCTTCGGGCTCGAAAGTTTGACACCCTCAAGGCACACAAGCAGTTTGCTGCAACTGAAGCCTGGAGGAGAAAGAATGACGTGCTCAACCTCTATGCAGCATTTGACCCAGACGATTTCGAATCTGCAAAACGCTTCTATCCTCGTTGGACGGGACGACGCGATAAGGTGACCGACAATTTTTAGCACATTCATATGCTTCCTCACGTTTCGGAACAGAATGGAATACCCGTGTACGTATTCCGCCTCGCATCCTTGACTGGGCCACTCCAAAAGGAGCTCTACGCAGTCCCCGAGGAGCGCCGCTATCAGCGCATGTGCGTCTCTTATCCCATCCCCGCAACCCTCACCGATCCATGGTTCTGACAGCGTTGCCTTGTGGGAGTTCATGTCTCGTTTTATCCTCCCATTCTGTTCCGCCCTCCCCCACCCCCCCATCTCTCCGCCGGTCCCGGATGCGCCCACTCCGTCGCCGTCATCTCCGCTGTCATCGCCTCCTATCACGGCTACGATGTCTATCATCGACCTCGGCGGCGTCTCCCTTGGCACGATGTGGTCGCTCCGTCATCACCTCCAGCAAGCTTCCGAACTCGCGACCGCCCACTATCCCGAGACGGTTCACACCATCGCCATTGTCAACGCCCCCGCATTCTTCCCGATCATCTGGAGCTGGGTCAAGGTGCGCCATCCTGCTCCTCCCTGGCTCGTATACCGAAGCTAAATCTTCCCGGGGTCTGCCCTCCCTGGTTTTTTTAGGCTTGGTTCGATGAGGGCACGCGCAACAAGATCCACGTCCTTGGCGCCGATCCCGGCCCTGCGCTCCTCCAGCTGATGGACGCTGATTCGCTCCCGCAAGTCTACGGAGGCGCGCTTCCCTTCAACTTTGAAGACGACCCTGTTCTCGACGACCCGGCTCGCAAGCTTCTTGGCTCCGACAAGATTCCTCGTGGACCGGTCATCTTTGTCCACGGCAAGGTTGCCCGGCCCGCAGGCTTCATCGAACCACAACACGTGCAGAATGAGAACGTAGAAGCTGATCTATATATCTGATCAACATATATAGAAGTAGAGACACTTGATGTTTGATAGAAGCATTTGATTTGTTCGTTCGTTTACACCAAATATTATTACTTCTACTAGCCTATCATAGCAACCTGGAACAACGGGAGCACCAAAAATGGAACAAGACTGTTGCACGAGAGAAACGAGAGGGATAATGATATGCACAAATGTAAAAACGACCGGTTTGCTGACTGAATGAGGGGAATGTCCTGGTAGTGTACACACAACAAACTTCTTGGCTCTAACCCCAGGATCGGAGTAGGATCTCGGAAAAGTTCACTTTCAGTCCATCACGTGTGAGTCTTTTGTTTGCTTTTGTCATGCGATCATGCGAAGTCGTCCTCGGGCTCAGCGGTGACCCCATCTTCGTTCCAAATTTCCAGGAACTGGCACAATGATAACGTTGATGGTGAGAAACGGCAGGTGACCACGAGGGAGATAACGCGCACCGTGTCACGTTGGGCGGCCATATCGGCTGTCATGAGCAATGGCCGCGTTGCAAATGGCAGACGTGCCCATGTGAGCGGCACCGCCGCAGCCCCGGTACGACGAGTTGCGGGCCTGTCACCAAGCGCGTTCTTCTTGCCTATCACCCACTTGAGGCATTTCCTACGCCCCATGTCACGTAAGCCAAAAATCAGTCCAGGTTGGGACACAGGCAGTACGTACTCTTCGGTGAGTCCGTAAAGGTTCTTCAAGTGTACTTTGAGGAGCATGATCAAGGCAACCAAGACGGAAGTGCGCAGCAGGGGCAGTTTTTCGAGTGTCTGCCAAGCTGGCGTCGTCACCGCCGAGGCTACGTATCCATGTGAGCAAACCAAAAACACAAGGTGGGTTACACGACGAAGTCTACCTTGCTCAGCTGGGGCCGCCATCGCCGTGACATCTGTCATATACGCATCTGTTCCAATCTCTCCGGTCTGCGCCCGCTGCGGGGCACTCGGGGCTTGCAACTGTGCCCGAAGATGTCCAGGAGACAAAGCCTCGACGCACTGCATGCCGGCTGTCGAGAGCACATTCGTGAGACTCCTGATGACCAGAAGTACATCCTCCTGAGTCTTGTAATCGAACGTGGCAAAGTTCTCTGCCATGTACCGCGCAAAGTCAATGTCCTCTTGTGCCGCGACCAGCGAGGTGCCCACGTCGAACGCACGCACAAGAGCCTTGAGGAAGTCCAGTTTCGGCGCGCGCTTCTCACGTACCAGGGCGAACCAGCGATGCAACAACGCCGCGCCCCCGCGCGCACCTTGAACGCCACCAGAACCGCCACGCCCCTGCGAGAGCTTGGTTTGGTACGAGAAGGACGCGCGTGCGCTTATAATGTATCGCGAGTTGAGCAGCGAAGCATGCTTGCTGTGTAGCACAGAATGCAGTGCACTCGCGCGGGCGCTCAACGCCGAATTTGGACTTGTCTCCAAGGCGACGATGACAGGGAAGGACTGAAGTGGATGTGCCAGACCTTGCTTGATCGTGAAGCTCAGGATGTCAACGGCGGCGCCCTGAGTCTGCGGGTGTTGTGACAATGCTGCATCTAAGATCGGGTCCATGTAGCGCTGTACGATGGCAGAACTGACACTGGTCCGCGCCTTTAGTGTGACATGTTTCCCTATATATATATTATCACGCTTACCCGGAGTCAGCGAACCCATCAGTATTACCGACAAGCTCTTCCATGTTAACCTCCGTTGAGGCTTGCTTGCCTTTCATGTTCGCCTTGCTTTTCTCTTTCTGGGAATGCTTGGCGGCCTCTGATACAAGAAACTCTTGCATAATTTTCAGCAGACGTGCGCGGCCCTCCTCTTCCTGAGATGCGAACGTAGCATCCATAATCATAGCAGATGACTCTAATGTCATCAGCGTAGGTTGCGCGCGGAAGAGAAAACCTAATATGACTTGAGATTGGAAGCGGGATTAAAACAACCGAGACCCGTACCGAGACACTGCAGGGTGCGGCCGCGGAGTCCTGGTTCGGAATGCTGTCGGTACAGGCTCAGAAGATTGTTATAGACGTGCTCAATGATGGAACCCTGGAAATGCTCAGCAGCGTGTGGCTATCAGGAACGGGCAGGCCTACCTTCGAGACCACGTCAAGGTCGGCCGAGAGATCTAGGGACAATCAGACATCCCATGAATCGATGATCGTCTGTTTGCAAGCACGTACCAGAGTGCTCAATTCGCAGACGATCAAAATTACAGTGCTCAACGAGAAGCGAGATGATGAAGATCAGAATGGAAAGCGCGCGCAGATCGGCAGGAGTCATCTGCTTTTTTTGCGCCGCAGATTGCAGACGAGCTAAGGAGAGATGACTATGGAGCATTGGAACGCTGGATTACACATACCGTTGCAAGACTTCAGGAGGCCGACGAGACGAATGAAGTCATGCGTGAGGTGCTGGACGACCGCACATAGACACGCGACCGTCTCTTGCAATGCCTAGACCTCTGGCGTGATTCACTGGACTAGGGGACCATTTCAATCTCCTACCTGAACGCCACCCGCTGTCGATGGTTTCAAGATCATGGGTTGCAGCGCTAGCTGTAGCTCATTGCCAAACTTGACAGCGGTCTTGGGCATATGTGGAATGGATACTCGGAAGATCTTGAGCAGATAGTCGGATGTCACTTGCTCCTCAGGCTTCAAGAGTGAATGAAGGGAGAGCGTCATCGATAAAGAGCAACTTACAGTTGTGGCGTTCTTGAGATATGGCAACAGCGTAGACGCGTTAGGGCCGGAAAGAATTGCCGGATACGCTGAACTGAACATGTAAATGGTTCGAATGCAGTTGATGACCGTCTACATCAAACCGTTCAGAGGCACGATGCGGCTAGGAAATGATGAGGATTCTCTCACAAAATCCGGGAGCTCAGAAGCGTCCACAAGACCATCGATTAGAGCCTCGCAAATCTCGCTGTAACGCGTGTGGAGTTGACTTGCCTCGGCATCCTCCCTCGATGCCATAATTTTATGAAGTACGTCCTCCAGAGGAGACTGTCTGTCCCTGAAGTTCGCCGCTACGCCCATGATAACGGACACCTTGTTCAGGAACTGTGCCTTATTGCCCAGTTCTGAACTCTGCACCCCATTTCGTAGCTTATGCAACGCTGGCTGCGTCACGGTGCTCGGAAACCACAGCTCCTCAAGAGTCTTTATCGACAAGTCTTTGACGGTGTCATCCTCGTCGAACATTCTCAGCACAAGCTTTGTGCAAATGTCAGTGCGGCGCTTGATATCATCAGTAACACCATAAAAGGCCCTGAGGAGCTTGATCACGCGCTTGCGGACACCCAGGCCAGTGTCCTACGACTATTCAGACAACTTTGCGATGGAGACACGATTCCACATACAGCGATGCGATCAGCGATCTTTTGATAGTAGTCGCTTGCAACCTCGGGGGATTCGATCAAATATTTGCCGATGAGCTCCACGGCAGCGTCGCGAACCGCAGGCGAGCTATCAAGAAGGTGACTCTCGATCCCCCGACGGACGTTCGCCTATCGACCACTATTGACATGTGTAACGGGTGATGAGACGAGGAGGGACGCACAGCTGCCAAGATCGTTGGATCACTTGTGACAATTTGACCTAACGCTCGCAACGCCTTCGTGCGCACAAAGACGGGCGGGGCGTCCAGAGCAAGCAGCGTCACATTGAGAATCGGTTGGTAAGAATTCCTCAGGTCTTGAGCTATGCCTATCTGCTCTGCGAGTCGATCAATACGCACAACCTCTTCGGGAGATCTATGTGAATATTTGATGAGTACGGTCGATGCTTCCGGGAGCCCACCCACCCTATATCGAATACTTCCGTGGCACCTTCCTTCCATACATCTCGTAGGGCCAGCTTGACCTTGCGTGCGAACGGGAATAGAGATGGTTGCTTTTCCTCGGGGTCATCATCATAGCGAAGCGAGGCATCACAGTGCCTGAGGGCAATAGCAAGCTCTTGGCCCCAGGTTACAGCCGTAAGTTCGCGTGCGCTCTATACCAATTTTAAATGTTTATCAAATTGGGACAGCCTCGTACACTTACTTCGTAGGCCTGGTCTTGTGCGGACCGCTTTGCCAGGTGCGTCACCAGGTCTTGGTGTGCAGCTGCTAGTCGCTCCAGATGTTTGATGCTCGCACGCGACAGGACCTACACAGAATAAGAATACAAAACAAACGCAGTGACGGAGGATGCACTTCATCAAGGGGTTTCAAGCCGACAAACCCGTCGCCATCAGCACCCTGCGTGGCCTTCAACATACTCGAACGTATTCGAGCAGCGATAACGCCGAGATGGTCCAGCGCCATGGTTTTCGCGGCATTATTGTCAGTCTGGCTCGACGACTTCACGTCATCAAGTGATGAGACCTGGCCGGGATACAAGTACATAAATATTCAGGTACCACGATGAACGAAACGCCCACCATAAACTTGCATATGATACCTAGCAGAAGACTCGCAGCTGGCCACTCGGGCCAGAACAGGACAACAAGAAGATCAGAGACGAGGTTGTCAAAAATTGCCCGGTACTCAGCCTCGTTCGAATTCTTCGTCGCTTTCGCCTTGCCAGATCTTTGAGTGAGAAACAGGACGATTGTCTTGGCAGCTTTTGTGGCAGATTCAAGACCGGACATGTAAAGCTGGATTTCCTGACGTAACAATCATGCGTTATGTGGTTTGTGATATTTAGGGGAGAAAAGTACCTCGTTGTCCTTCTCGTCCAGAAAAGGTCCTGGTGTCTTCTCTGACGGTGTCTCTGCTATGCTTTCCTGTCTCCGCATGGCAAGTGCCTGTTGTCGGGCCTTGGCGAGTCGCTTTGCCTGGAGTCTCACGGCATGCGCAGAAGTCTGAACAAGTTGTAGAAGCAATGCAGAAACGGTACGTATTGACCTCCCGTCCCGAAGTCTGAAATCAGTTGTGAGAAGACGCAACTCCGGACTGTCATCGTTCGTACCGAAACTGGCCGGCCTTTTGCTTGGTATCAGAAAGCTTAATCAAGGAGCTGAGGATCTCCTCGATAATCCATGGGCGTTGATCCTCATGATTCGCGAATATCTGTAGGAGGACCTCGAAATTATGCGAGAAATGTGGACAGAACTGAGGTAACTTACACTCCTGATAAGCGATAGCGCCTCCAGTCTCAGGCCGCGCATTGCGGTCTGACCGAGCGTGTTCACTACGAAGCTCTCTTTCTTGCCCTTACTATCGCTTGCTCCAGACTCTGCCACGAAAAACGGGCCGATCGCGATGTATACACCCTGAATGATGATCGAGTCCGACATCGCGACTGTGTCCGCGCAGACCAGGTTGCTAATCCTTGGTAACACAGAAGCTAGAACCTGAAACACTTCCGCAATTTGCGCCCGGTGGGTCTTTCCGTACTTAGACACGTGCTGCAGTAGCGCGGAAGTGTCCGAGCTCTCAACGAAAGGGTACACAATCCGTTCAAGTTGATTTTTAACAGACCCAAGGCAAGCCGTGATGAGTTCCTCGGAATAGACCTGCTTTGGCAAACGGTCTGCACCAAGCAACGCGATGCAACAATCCGCAGCGAGGATACTATCACGAGCGAGTTCAAGAACGTGCGCGAGCGTATCAAGGTCTGCGTCAGTTACTGAGATAAGTTCAACGGTGTCTGCACCCGCATCTGGTTGTGGTTCGTCGCCTCCGGCTGGGGTTCGAGACCGCGATCGCCGATCAGATGCGGGCTTTTTCGATACTTTACTCTTCTTGCTAGGCGAAGCAGACGCGCGCACCTCGGGCGCTCTATCGGCTTTAAACGGGTCAAGATCCTCGCCAGTGCGGACGCTCCGCTCGAGCATCTTCAGAATCCGGGAAAGAGTTGTGGTTTCGACGTCCGCGATGCTGCAGGGACCTGAAGTACGTGGGGGGAGCTTGGACGCTGTTGAAGAACGGAGACGCTTTACAGGACGGGCGACCTGAGAAATGAGCTTGGACAGCTTGCGAATCAGATTCGGGTGTAGCTGCGGCCGGGATGGCTCAGTAGTAAGAGGGGAAAAGAATTCAGCAGGAAGACATTCTTGGTCCGCATCTGCGGGAAGAGAGTCCTCTGCTTCGAAAATGTCTTCGAGCAGAGTAATTAATTTTTCTAGGGGTGCTATAGGCAACGTCGTTAGTCGGACAGGCGCCAGGGTGCACGAGGCGTATTACCTCGGTCATCTCGGTCTCCAGTGCGCTTGGCGGAGGACCTCCCAGCCTCGGTCATACTGAGGCTTGTCTTCCTTCGCTGATGGTGATAATCCTCTTCGGGCCCAAAACCTCCGAGGTCATCGTCCTCAACCTTTTCCGCCTTGGGCTTGCTCCCGTGTGACACCAACGGCGTTTTTGCCTTGACCTTCTTAGAAGATTGAGAAGAATGCTGCATTAATGTAAACTTAGGCACTAGAGGAATTTCGACGTATGCTCGCATTTTGGGCTTGTGGGCGGGGATGGGTCGAGATGACGAAGTGGGTTGCGACGAGAGAGGCGTTCCTTGAGTAGAGTGGGAACCCTGGGACGACGAAGCAGGTGTGGTTGGTGGACCGGAGGGGGACGAAGAAGACGGAGTTCTATGTAGTGCCTGCACTCGTTTCACCGATGGGGACTGGAGCAGTTCTATTGATTTGCGCTTCTGCGGTGTGACAGACTGGCTCGGTGGAAGCTCGAGTGGGTCAGGACTGGAATATCGTGGGATGCTGAAGCTCCTGTCACGTCGCGAAGGGGTGGGCGGGTTGGTGTACTTGGCTGTCTGCGCACGCTCGAGCTCGCGACTGGACTTATCCAGAAGGGTATTGAAGAAAGGGGTGGACTCCTGTTGGGGGCATTGCTTCTTTTGAGGGATCGCACGCTCATCAAGTGCAAAGGCGAGTGAAGAAGAGGAGGAATGTATGCCCGGGAGAGGAGTTGTTGGATAGGAGAAGGAGGGTGCAGTGTGCTGAAAGACGGACTGTGCGAGCGGATTGGTGGGATAGGTATTGTAAGGCGCATGTTGCATATGGTGTTGATAATCTGGATACTGGCTAGATGATATGGACGCATATAGTCACCTATAAAAAACGAAGAGAGAGTTACGTGCCTGTTAGACTGCCCCCCGAGATACCTGGACGTGTCATTTGCGACGCCTGTCCAGTAACTAGAATGGCCTTCTGGATGCCGGAATGATTGTAGACGATTCGACTGGGTTGCATATTCTGTGTATGGGGGAGGATTTGGTGAAGGGTAGTGATAGCCATTCGTGGTGTAGTAGTGAGGCTGTGTATATGATACCGTGTGCGCGCCCATGGATAGGTGGGAAAGATGACGGGCCACTAAAGAAGAGATAGTGAGTTGTTGTGCGGAGACTGGGGCTGGAGTGCTCACCGTGTGTAGTTGGAGCGGGAGACGTGAAAGAGTAGACTCCGGGCAGTGGGTGAGCATCGTGAATGCTAGCCGGGGCTCGAGTAGATGGAATTGAAGCTGGATCTTGTATAGGGTAGGCATGCTCATTTGTATTCGAGCTCTTCAAGCTGTACCATTGATTGGGATCCTGCATCTTGTGCCGATCGTTGGCCGTTGAGGGCAAGCTAGCTACAGGCCCGCCTCGGCTCGGAAGCACTGCACTGGCACGAGTCGAGAGCCAAGGCGCCCGCTTACAATTACTTGTCACACGTCACACAATCTGGGCGTGACTGATTTGCCACCAGCTGAACTGGTTCGGGGTACAGTACTGTATGCCAGCTGTTGAAAAAAAACAAAAAACTCATTGGTATGGCTATAAATTGCAATGGGCATGGGATGAAAGATATTCAAATAAATATTTTAAATGTGATAAAGGTCCATGAAGCGTATTGGCAGCCCAATTTGGCAACTCAGGCAACGAACCTAATTCGCCTCTGCGTTTCACCTCGTACGACAGACAACATCGTTGGCCTCAAGGACCTCAAAGTGAGTCACCATTATGTTTCTGTCGTTGGTAGTTTCGTTCTCTTTGGATATGGAGAGAACATTTTGGCAACTACGGCGATGTTAGGGGGTGGATGGGATGGGGAGTGAGTGGATTGCAATAAAAGCGCCGAGATGGACTGCGGCGTATTTCTGCTCACTAGCAGGGCCCGAACCCCGTTTATACTGAACGGGGGTTGTGAGCAGCTTCAGCAACTCAGATTCTGTTGGGTGCCGTATCCTGCCAGCTAACCTCCGCTCTGTAGAACTTCCAGATTGACTCCAAAAATGGCCACCACAAAGAGCACGAAAAGTAAGGCTGCCGCCTCAAAATGTACGTTACGCTACTGTTCGTATTGCGTAGTGGGATATTGAATAGTGGATGGACAGCCACGAAGCCAGAGGCAAAGGCCAAGGTGGCAAAGAAAGCAGCGCTCCAGGGCGTGCACTCACACTCTTCCCGCAAGACGCGCACGAGCGTGTCATTCCACCGACCAAAGACGTTGCGCCTGCGACGGGAGGGTAAATATCCGCGCAAGAGTATACCTCATGCCCCCCGCATGGATCAATACCGCACCATTGTTTCGTGGGTAATCCCTGGGGGGCTTCTCTTTCACCGTACTTGGTTACTGAACGTTACCAGGCCTTTAAACACTGAGTCAGCAATGAAGAAAATCGAGGAACACAACACGCTTGTGTTCCTTGTTGACATCAAGGCGAACAAGCGTCAGATCAAGGATGCCGTGAAAAAGTTGTGGGATGTGCAAGCGGCGAAAGTGAATACATTGATTCGGTGAGCGCATTGTGAATCAGATGGAAACGAGGCGCTGAAGGAGTGACACGAATGTGTATACAGACCGGATGGAAAAAAGAAAGCATACGTGCGGTTGACACCGGACCACGACGCGCTTGACGTTGCGAACAAGGTGCGTACGGGCTGCTAGTTGTAGTCGTCACTGTACATTCCCCGACTCATGTGGTGCGGTCGTAGATTGGATTTATCTAACGTGAGAATCGTCGTTGTGTCATGCCAAACGTTTCTGTACCGTACGCGTGTTGAACTATGAGTCATGATACGTGATATATATGATGATCACAGTAAGCACTGATTGATGTCAAGTAATAAAGTGAGACGCGGTCGCCTATGGCACTGCCAGTGCTGCCAGGCTGCCGGCAAATTAATTAATTGAATAATAAAAAATAAGTTTAACTGTGTGGTCGGTCGCGGTCGCGTGGGTCCTTTTTGGTGGTTGCCTTGGTCTGGTCTCCATCCCGAGCCGAGCTGCTTCTTTCTCTTTCACTCACCCTTTTCCTTGCACTCTTGGTGCACCCACGCTCCTTTGAACACCTCTCCACCCATATACGCCGCTTGCCATTTGGTCTGCATATGTCTTTCCACTATAAAGTTTCCTTCGTCCTTCTTCTCTTTTTCAACTTGTTCTTATCTGTCGATGCTGCTCATGGTCGTCCCTCACTCTATCGTCGCTCCCATAGCTTCGGGAGGAGGGGTCACCATCGACGTGACCTTACCAGCATCTTGGGGGATGTAAATAATCTTGCGGGTGGTCTTGTGGGTCAGTACATCCAAGTTGTTTCTTTCCTTGATTTTTTTTTTTCCTAATCAAAACTTCAAATCAGGTCCTGGTGGCACCTCAATAATCCCTCCGAGCAATGCATCCCCCTCTACGATTCAGACGCCTGACACTCCCCCTTCCACGATTAGCTCACCCGCGACGACTACTCCCGCCCCGTCTGCTCCACCACCGTCCACAAGTGACCCGCCATCAACGAGTAGTCCAGCATCTTCTCCCCCATCTTCTAACCCCGCTCCTTCCGTAAGCCCGCCTCCGACGAGTAGCCCTCAGTCCTCCCCACCTCCCTCGTCCTCATTCACCCCACCTCCGTCGTCCTCATCCGCCCCACCTCCGTCGTCCTCATCCATCCCACCTCCGTCGTCCCCATCCACCCCACCTCCGTCGTCCTCATCCACCCCTGCGTCGTCGAGTGCTGACTGTCCTCAAGGCTTTGACCTCCTCGGCAATTGCGTATTGCATCTTGCCTCGTCTCTACCCACTACTAGCCCGACTACTTCCACGACTTCCGCACCACCTACCTCTGCGCCTTCCTCCTCTCCTCAGACGTCCGATGCTCTTCCGACGATATCGTCCCCCCTACCGTCGACGTCTCCGTCGTCGCAGCTCCCGTCTCCAACCTGTTTGCTTGGCCTGGACGCGGATGGTAATTGTTTGATTCCTGCATTATTGGGCCAGTCGTCCTCCCCTGCCAGCTCGCCCTCGACTACATCCCAACCTCAGTCCACTACTTCTAACTCGCCGCCTGCTGATCTTTCGTCGGCGTCCACCCCTGCTCCATCGTCTACCACACCTGTTGATCCTTGCGGACCCGTAGGCCGGCTCCTCGGCCTCTGCACAGACACGCCACAATCCCTTACCAGCGCCAGCTCCTCCACACCCTCCTCCGATGCAATACTCCCCACAACCTCGGCGCCAACACAGCCAACAGCGACATCGTCTCAATCTACTGATCCTTGCGGCCCTCTTGGCATCGCTCTTGGCCTATGTCAATCGACTTCGGTGCCATCAAGCTCAACAGAAGGATTTCAATCGCAGTCTGCATCTACGTCACCGTCGTCAGCATCGAGCACCGCTCCTCTGGACCCTTGCGGATCCCTTGGGATCGCCCTTGGCTTGTGTAGCTCCCCCACCCCCCCTATAGTCCCAAGCTCGAGCGCCTCGGCACCTGCGCCGTCTACCTCCGCTCCCACGGACCCGTGCGGACCCCTCGGGGTTGCTCTTGGTTTATGTAGCTCCGCTGCCAGCCCTGTGACGCCAAGTACTAGCCTCCCGGACCCTGTGCTGTCTAACACCCCCCCCCTCCTTATGGCCCCAAGCTCTAGTGCCTCGGCACCTGCACCGTCTACCTTCGCTCCCACAGACCCGTGTGGGCCCCTCGGGGTTGCTCTTGGCTTATGTAGCTCCGCCGCCAGCCCTGTGATGCCAAGTTCTAGTCTCCCGGACCCTGTGCTGTCTAACACCCTCCCCCTCCCTATAGGCCCAAGCTCTAGTGCCTCGGCGCCTGCACCGTCTACCTTCGCTCCCACAGACCCGTGCGGACCCCTCGGGGTCGCTCTTGGTTTATGTAGCTCCGCCGCCAGCCCTGTGACGCCAAGTACTAGCCTCCCGGACCCTGTGCTGTCTAACA
>QLOS01000031.1:0-17575 GCA_003313725.1 Russula sp. MG48 | reverse complement strand
GCACCAGCACCCGCCGCACCATCGCCGCGGCCGCTGGTGCGGCGTCACCGCGACCACCATCGTGCCGCGTCACACGGCCGCTGCCACGCTGGCGCTGCCACCGTGCCAGCACCGTTGCCGTGGCTGCTGTGGCAATTGCAATGGCAGCAGTAGCAACAGCAGCAACAACAGCAGTGGCATGGGTATGTTTTTCTATTAGAACATATACTATAAAATCTGTGGGCTGCTTAATACTCTTACTGTACTTAATAGAAATACAGTTCTTAACAGTTCTTAACTTGCTTAGTTCCTTAGAATAATCTTAGTTTCTAAACTCCTCTTAACCATGAAATCTCTAAGTGCAAAATAAGATGTGATACTGTCTTAGTTGTCTTATTTGAGCTTAATTGAGGTTTAAGAACATTAAGACCTATTAAGGAAATTTGAGTTCCCCTGATGGAGATGATCGTGGTTGTCAAGATCAAAGTGATAGTACAGACGACACTGTTTCCGGATTGCTGGGTGAGCGGATAAGAGCGCGGGTCATGTGTGTACCTACACACCTGCAGTTGAGCAAACCCTCCTGGAGCAGGATCCAGGAATTGTGACTGGGATTGTTGGAGGCTAAATAGCTTCCCGTGCGTTCGAGGGTGAGAGAAATCATGCCTGTAGGGCCATTTCAAGCTCAACGCCGCGCTGCACTGGCGAACTGGTGTCTGTGGCATAATCATGATCGTCGTCAGCGTAGATACTTATATACACGTGGAGAGACGGACGCAGCGAGTGGTAATGGTGGTCGTGGGTGCAGGACGGCTCCGAAAAGCGCGGATGGCTGTGGCCATCGGTGGCCAATTTGAAGGCATGGGGGAAGGGCAGGGAGACGGCGCGCGGCCCTTTGGACCTGTCTGATGTCGTGATGCAGACTCGGAGTCAATGGAAAAAAAAAATGACAAACTGCTCACATTGTCCTTCTCGGCATAGCAGCTTACATATCTGAAGTTGTGAGATCCTTGAACTCCTTTCGAAAGCGAGGTCCTTACGATACGGTGGTCCAACATGCGCAACTTTGAGCCAAGAGGATCTATAGCAGGATAGATACCGAGCTCGGCAATCGAGCACGACAACACCGTAGGTAGCGTCAAGCGGGCAAAGGCCCTTGCCTGGCGTGCGTTGGGGGTGGTAAACATTGCGGAGAGGTCTGTTCTGGAGAACGGCTGCTTCGTTATCACGATGGAAGGGCTTGATCAGTATACCGCTGCATCCACACCTGTTATGAGTCTTACAGTACCTTGTATTGTATCTATGGTTCTCACCAGCTCTGCGGCATAATCCAAACTCTCCAAATTTCCACTCTCACGGGAGTTGGGAGTATCCAAGGGAGATCTGGAAACCTCCGACAGGCATGCGACAGCGCTGGTGACCAAATCTGACGAAATTCAATTGTCTCAAGAAACTAATCCATGGGTTTCACTCTTCTGAGCATGAGAATATTATATCAATTTGTGCTTCACATGGGGCTGGATGTGTGATAACTGTTGAGCATGCGTACAAAAGCTGTTCAAGTGATTGCTGACGGGATTTGTCCAAGAGGAGAGGACCGCTAGAACGAGAAACTTCACCAATGGCTTAGCAAAGCACAAGCTAGCGTCCAACATGTAATCTAAATCATTCGTATTTTCTGTGGCCAAAGAAAAACTTTAAAAAATGTAGTACAATTTGCAAAATTTGAGGCCGTGAACGGTAAGTGACGCGTCAGAATGTGGTGGATGGGCACTGTACAGTACAACTAGTCGTCCGACTCAGGGTAAGGTGCACACCAAGAGTGGTTTCCCCAGGACCGTTTTATCACGAGCCCATGTGAAAAAGCGGAGACTAGTAACCCTGTGCGATCTCCAGGATTGATGCCAAATCCGCCTAGAACCTCGGTAAGAGCGTCAGGTAGGTTGAAGCCGTAGCTGGCTCTCATAACCCGGGAAGCTGCCTCCAAAAGAGTAGGCTCAGACGCGGCAATGCCACGTACTACTAGTATAGTTTTGATCCCCTCTCCAATTGCTACACGTGACGTACGGCGTGCTGTTGATATCCATGGCCAACCGTTGTGACAACACGGCGAATTTCTGAGCATCTGTGAGAGAACCACCTGGGCCGTTTTCCAAATAATTTCTGGATGGCAAAGTGGAGCAATCCACCACGTACTTGGTCGTTGCCAAAACCATAACATGTACCCCACCTGACAAAACATGAGAAAAACCTGAAAGATGCAATAAAACACAGCTTACAATGGCCTTCCCATGTGGGCAATGCAATCCAACGAAGTGACGTCCTCGAGGGTTCTGCAAAAACCTTGCGACTCTCCATGAGTTGATCAAAGCCCAGATAAATGAAAGGACGGGGCATTGCCGGTGGTGGAAAGGAAGAATGTGAACAATTGCGCTGTCAAGAACACCCCGGCCTGAGTGCTCGCCGAAGTTCAACAAAATTACTCTGCGTGCTGCCCTCGCTGAAGGGCCATGCTAATGGATGGGCTTCGTCGAATGCAATGAAGACGTCTGGAAGTACTGGGTCCTCTCTTGAAGAGTGGTTCTTGGAAGAGCATCCACCGTTGAGTTCTTTTTGAAGGTCCTCAAATGCCTCCTGCAGTGCCTCGTTGGTCAAGTCACCACTCTTCGTACCCTTCAAAACAACCCCATGGCTTAATAGGATTAAAAGACATCAAAGAGGTACGGCGTACCGTCTCTGCCATACCAATAACTTCCTGGTAAAATTTCATCCTTTTGCTTCCTGAGGGACAACACCCAGGACAGTGTTGTTGCAGTGGTGCCGCCATCGTCGTCGCTGCGGGCGTGCGGTTACAGATCGAGATTGAATGAGAGACGGGACATCCGAACGTTCTTGTGGCGCTCAATGACGTCGGCCAAGTCGAGGAAAGGAGAATCAGACATATCTGGAGAACGCAAGCAACGCAACTTGTAAGTGGCATAAAAGAGGTGATGTTCCAGTAACAGTAAAAACAAAGAAGTAAATGTGAAAGAAAAAGTCTCTACACCTCCCAGCTCACTCCTCGCACCTAATACATGTTGTCCTTAGAATAGACGTGCTGAGTGGCAACATGTTCGCCACCAGCCCGGCAGAATTTAACTGTAATATGTCCTCCAGAGTCAGCGGCACCGCTCTCTCCATGCCAGCTGGTCGGTCTGCAAGGGAGAATGTGCTTTGTTAGTGGAACAGCGGCGTTTGAGACGATACATACCTAATATTTGCCACCTCAACACCTTCTTCTATCAACCTGAAGCACTCGTAATGCACTACGATTCGCCTCTTTACGAAATGGCGTTTCCACAGTTGCCTGGCATAAAGCCCATTCCAGATGAAAGATTTGAGCGACATTGGGATCACGTTGGTTGGAGAGTGGAGAGGGCGTATGATAGAAAGGAAGAGTGGAATAAACGTTAAGAGGATCCCAAGGAATGGTAGTGTCAATGATGTGTGAGCAGGAAGGCACTTGTTGACCAATGACGAAGGTAGGCGATGACTTTTCTATCGAACCTACCACGCTCACACAAACGTGTCAATATTTGGCAACTTCAAGAGAACGCCATCAAATTTTGCAGTACCTGCTAATGCGTCAGCATAATATTGAATGAGTGAGGCGAAAGAGCGAATTGAAGATATTTTGATGGGGTCACACAAATCGCATTTTAGGAGGAACGAAATGTCATTTGTTTTGACTTGGCACACGTAGGAACCTAGATGCACTTAGGGCATAAAAGACTTCTTTCTCAAAATATGGATTCAGCCAGTATTCTGAGCTATACCGCCGTCTGCAACCGCTGCATGGGCAAACCCGTCATAGTCCGGTATGCCGTCAAAGAAATCCCCCAACCTCGGTTTTGAAGGCAGTACGGGTGGTAATTTTTGAGTGTGGACGGCAAGAGGTAGTCTGCAATGACGGTACCGAAATCTACCAACATTGGGAGCACTGTGTGGAGGTCAGATTTCAAATACTAGTACGTGGCATGGATTGATAGATAGCTGCGCTCACTAATGAAGCCCATACTTTGGCTGCTGTCTGATACATATGTTACGATCCCCCTTGCGGACTGCGGACCGTTTTCCCTTGTGCTTACGTCCATATGCTTACCTCTACTCCGTACGTGACTCGGACTGACTCCCTTCTGCTTACTGTACGATATGACGCCAGTGGAGCGTGCGTGACTCATGTGGAGCGATGTGGCCATCGCTCCACTACTATACTTAGCTCCGGATCTTGGACTGACTCGCTACCCTCGTTATGACTCAGGTAGCAGTTAGCACGTGCTCGCTTGTAGCTCCCTATATAAGGAGCCCCCTTTGCGCCAGTCAAGCCTTAAGCTTGACTTAGTTTCTTAATCGAGACCCGACCTTGCTTCGACTCTTGAGCCTGCCGCTCTAAGACGCTCCCACTGCCCTCCTGCCCTGCCCTTATCTCAGTGCTCGCTCAGCACTATCTTGCTTCGCTCCCACGCCTCTCTAAGTCGGCTGCAACGACTTAGCTCTGAACCTTGAAGTCACAAGCACCTGTGACTTAGCCGTTCTACTCCGAAGAGACTGTTTCACTCTTGCGTCACTAAGACCACCGGAAGTGTCTTACTCAGGACCACGTGCTCGTTGCCCTCGCACGTGCTCACTCTTGCCCCACGCCTAGTTGCACAAGTCGTGCCCACGGCCCCTCGAGCCGTAACAACATACTTTGGACAATAATTTGCAAGCCCATCCAGTGGCTAGTATCATCGTGTGGGAAATTTGATTTTGGCGGCAGGCCAGCCCGGCCCGAAATTCCTCGATGCGTTTGTATCTGAACAAGCACAGGATCGAGGGATGGGAATGTGTGTGGAGGTCAGATTTCAAATACGTGGTTGATAGATTGCTGTGCTCACCTGATGCAGCGCATACTTTGGCTGCCGTCTGATGCATGCTTTGGACAATAAGGCAAGCCCATCCAGTGGTTAGTGTCATCATGCGTTGACTGAGGGCACCGTCAAGTACCGCGCGAGGACCCGCGGCGTCACGCCCTGCGACACAGGCTGTGGGCGTGTCCTTAGGGGTCTATGGTTGTAATGTTGTAGGAGCCGTGAATATCGCTCCTGGGCGTTCGTTATGCTGTCCACCGTTCTGCTGTGATTGTTGAGGACTACATATACAGCGCCATGGAATGTTTTGTTCCAAATCCTGCTCACTTGCTTCTGAATCGTCCCGTAGGTGCCCTTCATCAGTCGCATTACCTATTCCTCCCATCCTGGTGCCGAAAATACAGGGAATTGTTTGCGTGTTGCAAATTGGTGAGAACGTGGAACGCGTGAGCATGGTCGAAGTGGCAAGAGACGCCGGCAGCCGTGATGTCGGACATGGCAACGACCAGTCATGTCGTGATCACAACTATTGTGGGTGTCAGAACCAGAGGAGGTAATGCGGATATACAAATGACGAAGGCTGACCCAGGTGGCGGAGAAGTCGGAGCGGTGGGACAGCGAATGGGTCACGTGGTTGGGTGGCGCAGGAACAGGGGAACTAAAGACGGAGCAGGAGCATGGTTCCGGATGGTAGTGTGGTGGCCTATCCCTGCCGTCGTCGACGGCGCCAAGGTGCCAAATCTCCCACCACCAACAACCACTCTGCGTGTGCGTGACCTCCCCTCCTGACTGTTGGTGCTGGTCCTCGGCGAGCGTTTGGTTTTGTCAGCGCCTCCTGCATCCTCGTTTCCCGTGTCGGTCCTGTCGTCGCCGTCTGCCTTGTGCATGTGTAAAAGGAAGCACTCCAGTGACGCCGTCAGAGCACTGGCGGTAGCCCTCGAGACGAAGAGTGATGAGTGGCATCATCACCACGGTGAGACTGATGTGGAGATGTGTCAGGCGAGGGTAAGAGTGAGAACAGAAGGTTAGAATTTGGCGTACCAGACCTCAAGACGCCGTATACTGCGCAGTAATACCCTCGACAGATTGATTTACCAAGACGGCCGTGATTGTCACGATCAGAGTGATAGTACAGACGACACTGTTTCCGGATTGCTGGGTGAGCAGATAAGAGCGCAGGTCATGCATGTATCTACACACCTGCAGTAGAGCAAGCCCTCCTGGAGCAGGATCCAGGAATTGTGACTGGGGTTGTTGGAGGCTAAATAGCTTCCTGTGCGTTTGAGGGCCGTTTCAAGCTCAACGCTGTGCCGCAATGGCGAACTGATGTCTATGGCATAATCATGATCGTCGTTGGCGTAGATGTTTATATGCAGGCAGAGAGATGGACGCAGCGAGTGGCAATGGTGGCCGTGGGTGAGGACAGCTCCGCAAAGTGCGTCTGGCCATGGCCATCGGTGGCCAATTTGAAGACATGGGGAAGGGCAGGGAGGCGGGGCGAGGCCCTTTGGACCTGTCTGATGTCGTGATGCAGACTCGGAGCCAATGGAAAAAAAATGACAAACTGCTCACATTGTCCTTCCTGACATAGTACTGTAGCTTACATATCTGAAGTTGTGAGATCCTTGAACTCCTTTCGAAAGCGAGGTCCTTATGATACGGTGGTCCAACATGCGCAACTTCGAGCCAAGAGGATCTATAGCGGGATAGATACCGAGCTCGGCAATCGAGCGTGACAACACCGTGGTAGCGTCAAGCGGGCAAAGGCCCTTGCCTGGCGTGCTTTGGGGGTGGTAAACATCCCGGAGAGGTCTGGTCGGGAGAAAAGCTGCTTCGTTATCACGATGGGAAGGGCTTGATCAGTATACCGCTGCATCCACACCTGTTATGGGTCTTATGTCCCACTCTCACGGGAGTCGGGAGTATCTCTGAGGGAGATCTGGAAACCTCCAACAGGCATGCGACAGCGCTGGTGACCAAATTCGACAAAATTCAAGAAACCATCCATGGGTTTCACTCCTCTGAGCATGAGAATAGAATAGTATATTAATCTGTACTTCACATAGGACTGGATGTGTGATAACTATTGAGCATGCATACAAAAGTTGGACGGGATTTTCCCGAGACGTTCAGGAAAGGACCGCTTGGACTGGGGGGGATCCCAGTGTTCGAGAACGAGAACAATGTGAATAAACTTCACTAATGGCTTAGCAAAGCACAGCTTCCGACATGTAATCGTATTTTTATGGCCAAAGAAAAGGTTTAAAAAATGTAGTACAATTTGCAAAATTTAAGGCCGTTTACAGTAAGTGATGCGTCAGGATGTGGTGATAGGCACTGCACAGTACAACTAGTCCGACTCAAATGCACACCAAGAGTCAAAGTGAGCACTTTTACTTCCGGATGCGGGAAATTGTGACCGCAGTAGGTCAGGATCCAGTGCATCATTATAGAATGTCCTCCATGGATCCAATTTGTCAACCAACGCTGCCCACCTCTCGGGTGCCTCTTCGACAGGCTGGAGAATGCTTGGACCGATTCCCGAGCACCAGAAATCATACGATGTGAAGCAAGATTGTCCATCATTGTCGACGGATGATGCACCCCCCGATGGTGATAAGTACTTCTTGTGAGTGACTGCCAGCGCCTTGCTATTGCATAGTGCAAACACGATGCGGATGATAGGGATAGGGAACTTTCCATCTACTTGGTCTGATTCGAGGAGTAAACCACAACCAAAGGGATCCATTTTCTGGAAAATTTCAGCCTGGGACTGTTCGCTGACATCATTCTTCTTTACTTGGACGACAATGAAACCAACATTCTTGACGTTGAGGTCAGTGCTGCCATATATATATGGATAGACGGCATCGATGCCAGGCTGACAGTTGGCACCCAACGCAGCCGTGCCATGTGCCATGAATCTGAGCAAATAACGCCTGGCTAAGAGCTTCTGCTCTTGTGGCTTGATGAAGTGATTGAAATGCATCAAGGCATTGTCAAACACCTGCCCAAACGTTTGTCGAGTAGCTCCTGGAGGACAGAGTGACGGCACGTCGTGCGACATTGACGTAAAAGTTGACGCTGAGAACAAGTCGGAGAACAGTTCCACTACGGAGAAATAACGTGAGAGCTGTCCTGTGGAAAGGGGTTTCCCCAGGACCATTTTATCACGAGCCCATGTGAAAAAAGCAGAGACTAGTAACTCTGTGTGATCTCCAGGACTGATGCCAAATCCGCCTAGAACCTCAGTAAGAGCGTCAGGTAGGTTGAAGCTGTAGCCACCTCTCATTACCCGGGAAGCCGCCTCCGAAAGAATAGGCTCAGACGTGGCAATGCCACGTATGGTTTCGATCCCCTCTCCTATCGCCACACACACGCGCATATGGTTGGATATTTGTACCCCTAGCTTTTCCGCCATCGCGAGAGGGTTGTCAGGTACCGTGTACTGCGTGCTGTTGATATCCAGGGCCAACCGTTGCGACAAAACGGCGAATTTCTGAGCCTCTTTGAGAGAACCACGCGGCGCTTCGCCAAGTAATTTCTGGATGGCAAAGTGGAGCAATCCATCACGTACTTGGTCGTCACCACAATCATAGCATGTACCCCACCTGACAAAACATGAGAAAACCTGGAAGATGCAATAAAAACACGGCTAACAATGGCCTTCCCATGTGGGCAATGCAATCCAACGAAGTGACGTCCTCGAGGGTTCTGTATTTGTCAAAAACCTTGTGACTCTCCATGAGTTGGTCAAAGCCCAGATAAATGAAAGGACGGGGCATTTTGAGTTCGCTGTCGTTCATGCAGTTGGACGCATCATAACCACGGGGTGGAGTAAATAGCGAGATGCTGCCGGTGGTGGAAAGGAAGAATGTAAACAATTGTGCTGTCGAGAACACCCTAAGTGCTTGCCGAAGTTCAGCAAAATTATTCTGCGTGCTGCCCTTGCTGAAGGGCACTGTTAATGGATGGGCCTCGTCAAACGCAATGAAGACGTCTGGAAGTACTGGGTCCTCTCTTGAAGAGTGGTTCTTGGAAGAGCGTCCACCATTGAGTTCTTTTCGAAGGTCCTCGAATGCCGCCTGCAGTGCCTCGTTGGTCAAGTCATCGCCCACCATACCCTTCAAAACAACCCCATGGCTTAAAATGATTAAAAGACATCAAAGAGGTACAGCGTACCGTCTTCGCTATATCAATAACGTCCTGGTAAAAACTTCTCCTCTTGCTCCCTGAGGTGTCCATAGATTGCTCCTCTGACATATATGTCCTGAACCGATGTATGCGATTTTCTCTCTCACAAGCACCATCTCCATCACCAAATTCCTTGATGATCTTCTTGGTGATGCAAAAGAGCGCTTTGAGGAAGTGGCGCGCTCGGGAAAAGGATATCTTGTCCATCTCTGGGTTGTCGGATTCAATGCTTGTCAGGAAGTCACGAACATCATGGTCGGCAGGGGGGAAGCCTAAGAGACGGGTTTGACAAGTCATGAAGATGAAAGGGACATGACATACCTTGCTCATCCTTTCTGCAGATGTTGATTGGGATCAAGAAATGTCTCTTTGAAAACTCATCCAACAGGCGCGACTTGCCCATTCCAGATGACTGGACAATAGAGCAATAGTGAGCATACCTTCCCTCCAACAGCATCTGTTGACGAACGTGTTTTTCGAGGGCCTTCAGCGAGTTCTGTCCAATGAAACCTGCGGTCCAAGAACGCTGGACAGCTGAAGATAAAATGACATTAACGTCCGCCGCCACATCTAATTGGTTGGGACTTACCCTCCTTTTGCGATTCTGGGTCAGTTATCAATTCAGCAGCTTGAACTACGCATCATTAGTGACCCGTTGCGGGGATAGATGGATTCGTCGAGAGCCTTACATAGAGACCGGGATGATGGAACCGTCCAAAATACACCTAAATGCTGGTTTATAATCCAATTCATCATTATATATAAAGTAATATAACATACTGTGAGCCAGCACAGCCCGCTGGTCATCTTCACTTGCGTCCGTAGCTATTGCCCTTCTCAAAACTTCAGAAAATTGTGGTCCTTCCTGGAGAAAGTTCGTCTTGAACGCATCTTCATCCACAAAATCCTCGGGAAACGCTCCTTCTCTGCGGTATACTTCCTTCACTTGATGATAAATATCATCAGGAACAATCTTATCCGATTCATCTGGTTCTATACTGATTCGCAGATGTTGGATTAACTGTTGCAATCCCTTCGAAGAAAGGGGATGGGAATAATGTTCTTGTCGTGAGTGCTTTAGGGGCAGTCCACTTTGCGGAGAGGTCTGATCAGGAGGACGCTTTGTCATCACGAGTCAACTGGGAAGTTCGCTACACCCACGCCTTTTATGGGTCTTACAGTAACTTGTGGCTGTTCTTATCTGTTGTATTGTTCTCTCCTCATCAGCCCCGCAGCCACATATTTCGAACTCCTTGCAAAGTATTCCACTCTCACGCGCTTAAGGGGAAGCGGGAGTATCCGAGGGATGTCTGGACATCTACTGTAGGAACTCCGACAGGCATGCAACAGCGCTGGTGATCGAACTAATCCATGCCAAGTTGAGAATATCATATCAATGCCGGATGTGTGATGACTGCCACTGTTGAGCATGCGTACAAAAGCTGTCCAGATGGATGTTGTCCATGCATTGTGAATTGTTGACGCGTCATGACAATAACATGCTGTCTGGAGAGCGAAAATTACGATGACCGGAGAGATGTACATGTGTCGACACATGTATCCTTTGTTATTTTGGGAAAACACTTTATTCTCAGGTAAACTAGGTACCACGATTTACCGAGATGGAATGATAGCCTTGATAGGTACAGGAAAAGAGATACCACGGTGCCAGTCCGGTGTGCTGGGTGGGCCTGTATCCACTGTCCCCCCGCCCTTCTCACCATGCGGCTCGGCTCGCCCACCTCCGGCATCTCCCGATCAGCTCCCTTCACCAGTGCAGCACTGGGAAAGTTCATCCTAGACTGGAGGCATGCATGTACTATCATGACACCTAACATCGACCGGGCCCCTCTTTCGACCAGTCACACCCTGTCATAGTCCAAAAAAGGCTCGAATCAAACTCAGAACAGCATGTTTGCGATGCAGATGCGTTGTGTGATCGGGTTTGCCGGTTAAAGCTCCGACATGGCATCCATCAGCCTGCGTGACAGAGGCCCTCTTTTCAATCTCATTTTCCTTGCAAATTTATACAAAAAAAAAGACCACCATTGAGATAAGAATGTCTACTAGAGCATCTATACAAAGTTTGAGCTCAATTGGACCCACTTTGATGAAGATATTTGAAGTGGTCGAAAGAGGGGCCCGGTCGATGTTAGGTGTCATGATAGTAGGGGAGGCCAAGGACAATGGGTCATCCCTCCGAGAATTTCAGGTAAGGTCTATGGGGCCATTTGGCAGGAACAATTACTCTATGTGTCCTTACTCCTCGGCTTCGCCTTCCGGGCCGGGAGCGCCTATATTGTACAGTATATACTGCACCTTATTAATGCAGAGCTCTCTCTCACCTTTTAGGATCTCACAGTATCTTATCCCTGTCGTTTTTGGCCATCATTCTCTCTTCACCAGCCTGCCAGAATATCCTGAACTTGCCAATGCATCTTGATGTCATGGGAGTACCTGAGAGGTCTGGAATCTGGATAGGGACCGCAGCCTGAATGTATCTAAGATCGTGCGTAATACATTCAGATGGCACTAATTGCACCAAGATCGAGAGATTACAGTAAGAAATGAGCGTGTCACATGTGCAACTGAGTTGCGAACGAAGGCTGTCAGGTGTTGGTGCCACATAAAGGCAACACAAAATTGTCTGATACAAGCCATCACGGAACGAGTCGGAGTGGTGGAATGATTGCAAATTATGGGCGGTACATGCACATGAGAGTATCGATATCTAGGGCTAAGATTGCAAAATATCATAGATTAGCAGTGGTATGGTTCTGTACCTGTCGCTAGCGCTATACTCTGTTGACAGCACAACACCCATCTCAACGGAGTTTTAAATGCTTTCACACTCAGCAGGCCTAGATTTAGGGTTGTGCGTTACGATATCCACAGTACTAGACCGGAATTGGGAGCAGCAATCCTGTATTCACCACTGGTTCGTATTCTTGAATTATCTCAGTGTCCGCTGCACAGATTGACTTCAGTCTTGAATATAAACATGCTCAGATGCACTTCAACCAATCCCACGTGTAAAATATGGGGTATTCCAGGTAGTAAATGGATGCCATTTTCAGGACTTCTAACTTTTGACAGGCACAAGCCCACGGTTCGAGGTCTATACAGGGCCCAGGGGCAAGGCGGTGCATCAGTGCTGACACGCCAAACACAAGGCCATAGTTCACGATCAGGTCGATGCATGGGTCTGCAGCAGGTGGGACATACCTGCCTGCCTCCACCACGAGCCTCGCTGTGCCGCCCCCGACCACGACATAGGACCTGGGATTCACACACTGTATCCGTACCATAAGACGCCATACTTCATCCACGCCAGTACCGCGCATATGAAATAATCATGAATCATCTAACTGAGACGTTAGCTGGTCGAAGCCATCGATTATTACACATGATTTTGTATGGTGAAGGGGGCACAAGAAAATCGATGAGTTTTCAATGATTTCGAAAAGTTTTCTCGCCAAGTTATCGCACATTGTGTCAATCGGAAAACAAGGTAGCAAATCTTACCGCGAGGGAATATCGTTTGGATGGATCAATGTTGACGATTCGACTGTTGCGCAATTTCGACAACAAGCTATTCATCCAATCGTTTGGACCAGATCTGTTACAAGAAGATGAACGACTAGATATGTTGGACAGAAAATGGGAAAATGATAGACAGTGGCCCGGCTTCCAGTTCAGTGAAAGATCCTAGTTTCATACGTATACATTAGCACGCCTTTCTCTGTTGATTGTTGGATCTAGTATTGCCCGAACCGCCGAACGTCATAATCTGAATCGGAACAGGAACGAAGCCTCGACCTGAGGCTGTTGTAGCATTGAACCGCCGGCATGATAATCTGAAATGGAACAGGAGTCCAAACGAGACCTTCAGTGTGGACCGAAATACTGGCATACGATGCGTGATGGCCCTCACCTGGTCTAACTGCAAAAGGAAACAAATGAGACCTTGCTGCAAGCAGCAAGGTGACTATCAGCAGTTCACGCACATCACCTGTTCACACTCTTGAAATATCAATATCTCAGCATCTAAAGTCCTGGTCAACATCAGACTTGATCTCACGTCACGGACGCTATATTTCAAAAGCTGCGGAGGAGCAGGGACTAAGGACCGGATTTGTCAGAGCAGGAGCATGGTTCTGGATGTTAGGGTGGCGGCCTGTCCCTGCTGTAGTCGATGGCGCCAAGGAGCCAAATCTCCCACAGCCAACGGTCACTCTGCGCAGGTGTGACCTCCCTCCTGACTGCTGGTGCTAATCCTCGGCGAGCGCTTGGTTTTGTCAGCGCCTCTTGCATCCTCATTCTCCGTGTCGGTCCCGCCGTCGCCATCTGCCTTATACACGCGTAAAAGGAAGCACTCAAGTGACACCATCGGAGTGCTGGTGGTAACCCTCGGGGCAGAGAGTGATGCGTGGCATCATCACCGCGGTGAGACTGATGTGGAGATGTGTCAGGTGAGGGTAAGAGTGAGAACAGAAGGTTAGAATTGGTGTACCAGAGCTTGAGACGGTGTGTACTGTGCAGTAACATTTTGGACAGATTGATTTGCCAAGATGGTCGTGATTGTCAAGATCAGAGTGATAGTACAGACGACGCTATTTCCGGATTGCTGGGTGAGCGAATAAGAGCGCAGGTCACGCGAGTACCTACGTACCTGCAGTAGAGCAAGCCCTCCTGGAGCAGGATCCAGGAGATGCTGGGGTTGTTGGAGGCTAGATAGCTCGTCGGGCGTTTGAGGGTGAGAGAAATCGTGACTGCAGGGCCGTTTTGAGCTCAACGCCGCGCTGCACTGGCGAACTGGTGCTAGAATTGTCTGTTGTTGTGTTTGTGGCGCCGACATGATCGTCGTATCCGTAGCGTTGTCATGACCGTTGTTGTCTATGCATTGACACTTACACACACGCCGAGAGACGGATGCAGCGAGTGGTGATGGTGGTCGTGGGTGCAGGACAGCTTTGAAAAGCGCATCTGGCCGTGGCCATCGGTGGCCAATTTGAAGACATGGGGGAAGGGCAGGGAGACGGCGTGAGGCCCTTTGAACCTGTCTGATGTCGTGATGCAGACTCGGAGTCAATGGAAAAAAATGACAAACTGCTCACATTGTCCTTCCCGACATAGTAGCTTACATATCTGAAGTTGTGAGATCCTTGAACTCCTTTCAAAAGCGAGGTCCTTATGATACGATACAGTGGTCCAACATGCGCAACTTCGAGCCAAGAGGATCTATAGCAGGATAGATACTGAGCTCGGCAATCGAGCGTGACAACACTGTAGGTAGCGTCAAGCGGGCAAAGGCCCTTGCCTGGCGTGCTTTGGGGGTGGTAAACATCCTGGAGAGGTCTGGTCGGGAGAAAAGCTGCTTCGTTATCACGATGGGAAGGGCTTGATCAGTATACCGCTGCATCCACACCTGTTATGGGTCTTATGTCCCACTCTCACAGGAGTCGGGAGTATCTCTGAGGGAGATCTGGAAACCTCCAACAGGCATGCGACAGCGCTGGTGACCAAATTTGACAAAATTCAAGAAACCATCCATGGGTTTCACTCCTCTGAGCATGAGAATAGAATAGTATATTAATCTGTACTTCACATAGGACTGGATGTGTGATAACTATTGAGCATGCATACAAAAGTCGGACGGGATTTTCCCAAGACGTTCGGGAAAGGACCACTTGGACCAGGGGGGATCCCAGTGTTCAAGAACGAGAACAATGTGAATAAACTTCACCAATGGCTTAGCAAAGCACAGCTTCCGACATGTAATCGTATTTTTATGGCCAAAGAAAAGGTTTAAAAAATGTAGTACAATTTGCAAAATTTGAGGCCGTTTACGGTAAGTGACGCGTCAGGATGTGGTGGATGTGCACTGTACAGTACAACTAGTCCGACTCAGGGAAAGGTGCACCAAGAGTCAGAGTGAGCACTATTTGTCAACCAATGCTGCCCACCTCTCGGGTACCTCTTCAACAGGCTGGAGAATGCTAGGACCAATTCCTGAGCACCAGAAATCATATGATGTGAAGCGAGATTGTCCGTCATTGTCGACGGATGACGCACCCTCTGATGGAGATGAGTATGTCTTGTGAGTGACTGCCGGCACCTTGCTATTGCATAGTGCGAACATGATGCAGATGATAGGGATAGGGAACTTTCCATCTACTTGGTCTGATTCAAAGAGACAAAAGGGATCCATTTTCTGGAAATTTTCGGCCTGGGATGGTTTGCTGACTTCATTCTTCTTTACTTGGACGACGATGAAACCAATGTTCTTGACGTTGAGGTCAGTGCCGCCATATAAATATGGATAGATGGCATTGATGCCAGGCTGACAGTTGGCACCCAACGCAGCCACGCCACGTGCCATGAATCTGAGCAAATGACGCCTGGCTAAGAGCTTCTGCTCTTGTGGCTTGATGAAGTGATTGAAATGCATCAAGGCATTGTCAAACACCTGCCCAAACGTTTGTCGAGTAGTTCCTGGGGGACCGTGTGACGGCACGTCGCACGACATTGACGTAAAAATTGACACTGAAAACAAGCAGGAGAATAGTTCCACGAAGAGAGCTGTCCTCTGGAAATGGGTTTCCCCAGGACCGTTTTATCATGAGCCCATGTGAAAAAGCAGAGACTGGTACCTCTGCGCTGTCTCCAGGATTGATGCCAAATCCGCCTAGAACCTCGGTAAGAGCATCAGGTAGGTTGAAGCCGTAGCCGCCTCTCATTACCCAGGAAGCTGCCTCCGAAAGGATAGGCTCAGACATGGCAATGCCACGTATACTTTCGATCCCCTCTCCAATTGCCACACACGCACGCATGTGGTTGGATATTTGTGCCCATAGCTTTTTTTTTCCACCACCGTGAGATAGTTATCAGGTACCGTGACGTACAGCGTGCTGTTGATATCCAGGGCCAACTGTTGTGACGAAACAGCGAATTTCTGAGCATCTGTGAGAGAACCACCCAGGCCATTTTCCAAATAATTTCTGGATGGCAAAGTGGAGCAATCCACCACATACTTGGTCGTCGCCAAAACCATAACATGTACCCCACCTGACAAAACATGAGAAAAACCTGGAAGATGCAATAAAACACGGCTTACAATGGCCTTCCCATGTGGGCAATGCAATCCAACGAAGTGACGTCCTCGAGGGTTCTGCAAAAACCTTGCGACTCCCCATGAGTTGGTCAAAGCCCAGATAAATGAAAGGACAGGGCATTGCCGGTGGTGGAAAGGAAGAATGTGAACAATTGCGCTGTCGAGAACACCCTGGCCTGAGTGCTCGCCAAAGTTCAACAAAATTACTCTGCGTGCTGCCCTCGCTGAAGGGCCATGCTAACAGATGGGCTTCGTCGAATGCAATGAAGACGTCTGGAAGTACTGGGTCCTCTCTTGAAGAGTGGTTCTTGGAAGAGCATCCACCGTTGAGTTCTTTTTGAAGGTCCTCGAATGCCTCCTGCAGTGCCTCGTTGGTCAAGTCACCACTCTTTGTACCCTTCAAAACAACCCCATGGCTTAATAGGATTAAAAGACATCAAAGAGGTACGGCATACCGTCTCCACCATACCAATAACTTCCTGGTAAAATTTCATCCTTTTGCTTCCTGAGGGACAACACCCAGGACAGTGTCGTTGCAGTGGTGCCGCCGTCGTCGTCGCTGCGGGCACGCGGTTACAGATCGAGATTGAATGAGAGACGGGACATCCAAACATTCTTGTGGCGCTCAATGACGTCGGCCAAGTCGAGGAAAGGAGAATCGGACGTATCTGGAGAACGCAAGCAACGCAACTTGTAAGTGGCATAAAAGAGGTGATGTTCCAGTAACAGTAAAAACAAAGAAGTAAATGTGAAAGAAAAAGTCTCTACACCTCCCAGCTCACTCCTCGCACCTAATACGCGTTGTCCTTAGAATAGACGTGCTGAGTGGCAACATGTTCGCCACCAGCCCGGCAGAATTTAACTGTAATATGTCCTCCAGAGTCAGCGGCACCGCTCTCTCCATGCCAGCTGGTCGGTCTGCAAGGGAGAATGTGCTTTGTTAGTGGAACAGCGGCGTTTGAGACGATACATACCTAATATTTGCCACCTCAACACCTTCTTCTATCAACCTGAAGCGCTCGTAATGCGCTACGATTCGCCTCTTTACGAAATGGCGTTTCCACAGTTGCCTGCATCAGGGAAACTCAAATTTTATTAAAATGTCTTAAATTTTCTTAAATCTTGTTAAAGGTCAATTTAAGTAAATCTAATGAGATAATGTTTAAGGAAATTTTTCATTGCCCAAGTAGGTCCTGTTTCTTAAAATGTGCTTGACTAAGCACATTTGGTTGACCAAGTAGATTTTGTTGCCTAAGAGCATACCAAGAGACAAATAATGAGCCAACCAATCAATTTGTCAATGGGTCCAATGAAAATAATAAAATTTTAAGCCATAAAGCAAACTTTTTAAGGAACATTTGCACACATTTATGAGGTTTAAAAATCATATTCTTTATTA
>QLOS01000029.1:0-10517 GCA_003313725.1 Russula sp. MG48 | reverse complement strand
GAGTGCGAGGCAAATATGGAATTTGTGTGGCATCTTCCTCGTCGTCATCCTCTTGTTCTTCACCTTCCTTATCTTCTTCTTCACTACTGTCCTTGGACGGTGGAGGAAGAGGAGGTGCAGGTGGTGGCGCAGGCGGACATGGCGGTGCGCGCACTCCTGCAGGTCTTTGCAGAGGAGGTTGAGGTGTAGGGATGATGGGTGTAGGCTTATAGGGTACCTCATCATCATCACCATCAACAGGTGGTTCAACTGGTGGTTGTTTAGATACTGGCTTTTGCACGCGTGTGGTAGGACGCGGCTGTGAGGTTTTACACTTGGGGAATAATGTTTCATCAAACAGCGCAGTAGCAGCTGTAAATATTTGATTATTTGCGATGCGCATAAAGCGGTAGCCTTTTATGCCTTCTACCACTCCTAAATAAACCATAAGCTCAGACTTGGGAGCTAGTTTATTAGGGCGTATGTCTTCAGGAAGGTACACATATGCACCACAACCGAAAACTCGCAAATGTGAAACATCTGGCGCCGTGCTGTATAATGCTTCAAAAGGTGTGCGCCATTTAAGGTGTTGCACTGGAGTCCTATTGTAGCAATGAACAGCTTGTTCTACGGCAAATTCCCACCAGGAATCAGGTATGCACGCTTCTAATCGCATAGCCTGAGCTTTGTCCATGACAGTTCTCATAAGGCGTTCAGCGCGACCATTTTGTTGGGGGGTGCGTGGTACGCTTTGTAACACCTTTATTCCATTGTCTTTTAGTGCACGTATAAATTCATCAGATTTGTATTCGCCACCAGCATCAGACATCCACTCCTTTATGGTGGTGCTGTGCTGATTTTTGACGAGTGCAATGAATTGTTTAAGTGCAGCTATGGCCGAAGACTTAGCGCGAAGTAAAACAATCCAAGCATAGGACGAATAATCGTCTACAAAGCTGATGAAGTATTTATATTTGTGATATGAAATCACAGGGAAGCTCTTGAGATCCGAATGGATTTTCTCAAAGGGCTTTAGTGCACGAGTGCTAGATGGAGGGAATGCTTTTGAGGGCATCTTTCCTTCTGCACATCCGTGACAAATGGGAGACTTGTTATTAAAGACAATTCCTTTAGGGAATCCCTTAGTGTGTTGAGTTGCATGATGAAGGACGTCTTTTGAGGGATGTCCTAAGCGTCTATGCATTAACTCATAATCCACAGTATAAACTGTATGGATTTTAGCAGCGTCTGATATGTGCGCGTTTAGCCAATATATAGTATCATTAGGCGAAAGCCTTTGACACTGTATGACTGGGGATAAGCCAGGCATTAATAGGGATATCTTCGCAGCATTCCCATAAACGCTGAGACCTTGCTTCAAGAATACCCCAAGGGATAAAAGACGCGTAGTCAACTGTGGCAATAAGAACACAGGATATAAGCGTGTAGTACGCTCTCGTGTCTTTCCCTTTATCATAACTGTGTGTTTTAACAACACAGTGCCTTTCCCTTCCATAAAGATGGGATTAGAGGCGGTGATTACTTTTAGCTTTTCAGCTAAAGGTGTGTATTCAATGAAATCACTCATTGCAAAGGTAAAATGAGCGGATGCACCACTATCGAGCAACCATAATGGGTTTGAGAATGCACGCGCATGTCTATTCTTACATTCAGAGCACTTTACAGATGAGCAACGATGTACATATTTGTCAATCATTGTACCATCCACTTCAGAAGTCCGCAGTACCCATGCTGACGACTGATTAGTAATGTGCATGTGAGCGTAAGAGGGGACTAACCCATCAGACATATAGACATCTCCAAAGAGATCGTAGGTGGCACTAGCACCTGCGTCATCTAGGAGAGCTTGCTCATTGGCAATCCTTTCTTCCAGGGTTGGCTCATATCCTAAAGAGACAACATCATCATCTATCTTAGGGAGAGCATGGTGTGGAGTGGGGTCCACATATGGCTTGGAGAAGTCAGGGGTAGGGGAGCCTTCAGGCGTATCAACCCTCATGACTTCAGGCACTGGAGAATAGGATTTGAGTGAGGAGCGCGGAGCATTCTCATCACATGAGGTCATACTTTCAATATCGCTTTCATCGCTTATCCCCTCTGTGTCAGAGATGGGGATAATGAAGCTGCCATTTGAAGGTCCTGCGCGACGTGGACGAGTGGTTAGGAAACCACCTTGCCTAGGCTGCAGCATGGTGATGCGCTGCTCAAGGGTCTTTATTGTGCGCGGGTTCTTTGGGGCGCCTATGTCCTCAGCCAGTTGCATCGCCGCAGTAAAGCAGGGCGGTGGCTGTGGGTGAGCGACACGTGGCATGGGAGTTTCAGTGGCAATGCACGTGGAAATTCCATGTGCGCCAATGAAGGCGATGGTATGAGCGTCAGGGGCAGGCACAGAAGCTTGCGAAGCGAAGTGGAGATGTTCCCCTTCGCGCTTCTTTCTGTTACCAGCGCCACGCTTTCCTCTGAACTGCCGAGATCCTGAGCCAGGAGATTGGCCAGAGCTTTGATTGGGGGCAGTGCCTTGGCGCTGCTTGCCCTTGCCTTTCCTATCTTTTTGAGTTTGATAGGAAGGCGGTCCAGCCGGTTTATGCTTAATAGCACTAAGCTTTTGGGCGTTTGTGGCGATGGACTTATTATCAAATTGCCCTTTGGCCGATTTTCTGGCATGATCAGCTTCCCAATGAGTCAAGATGTGACCCTTGACATCATTAAGGTCCAAAGTGCCAATACGGCGCGTAGCAATTATTTGTGGGACTATCTGCTGCTCCCATTGAGGTGGAAGCGCAGTAAGGAGCATAAAGGCTTGAATAAAGCCTGGTACTCCTATAGCTTCGGCAGCAAGACGCGTATACTGTGCCTCCAAATATTCAAATTGGGGCACAGGCGACTTGGTGTGATCGAGCTTGAAGGTCATAGCCTTCTTAAAATCATGGAACAGATTTGAGGCCGTAACTTGGCCATAATCTGTCCGCAACGTAGTCCACGCTTGATCGCAACGCTGACTTTGAATCTTATCCTGGATAGTAGGAACCACGCGCAACATGATGTTACCCATGGCGCGATTGGATTCCTTCATCCAAGCTTTTATGGAAGCTCTCTCAACAGGAGTGGGAGCGGCAGGATCAGCAGCTACTGGAAGTGGCTCTGTTCCGCTAACAATCTCCCACAAGTCAAGAGATTTGAGAAAAGCGTTCATTTGTTTTTCCCATTGGAGGTAGTTGGTGCCGTCCAAAAGGGGAACGAGTTGGGTGAGGGCGTTAGACATATTTGAAATTCAGACGATTTGAGGTCTGTGACACACACTTAAATCAGCACTTGTAGGTGTGATAAGGACCAGAAAAATGAAAGCATTTCAAATGCCTAGGTCCTCAGCCTTATTTGCGCACTCATATTTTGGCGCATAAGAGGCTAAGCTCGTTGTCCACTGGTACACCTTAGTAGGCCAGGCACATGTGGCGCGCCGTAGTTGCACAGCCTGTGTTAGGCCAATCTATGCCGATGCACAAGAGGTTATCACATTCCTGAGCGATATCTTTCCATAGGAGGAAGGATAAAACTCAGAATTGTGCCTCTCTGTGGTACATGGTACTCGCGCATAATTGCAGCAGAGTGCCATCTCACAAAGCACAGTTGCAGCCATTGAAGGCGCATTAAGGGCTACCAGGGCCCATAACCTGTTGCGCAGCAACTAGTATAACTAGTGCGCAGCTAGCAGGTGTGCAGTGGAATCCTTTAGGATGTAGACTCTTACTTGTATACTACGAAGTGTGGGCGAAAGCAACACTGATATTTACCAGCGAAAAGCTGGTGCTTATATACATGTAGGCATGTGTGACGTGACATAAGGTAACGTGCATATATCCTAATATATCATAATAATATCCCATAAGGGGATATTGCCCATATGTCCGGATTAGGTCTAGACAGAACTAGAGCGGCCCGGATCCCCATGGGATCCGGCCCTTGTGTTGCCGGTTCAACATCAATGGTGGGTGTAATGATACAGAGGTTACGGGGGCGCGAGGTAATAGTAGCGGGACCAGACAATGACATTCCCCCCTATACGAGGGCGTGCTCCTTAAGAGCAATCCTACGCATTACATAATAACAATATCATATCTAATCATATCTTATCTTATCGTTGCCGGTCTGCTCGGACACATCCCAACACTCCCCTTCAGACTGACGATAATCCCATCTCGGCTGTATGGCGCCTATGCTTGGGACGCGGTAACGCCTTAGTCAAGATATCGGCGGTCTGCTCTGGATCTCGGCAGCTTTCGATGCGCAGGACTCCCTTTTGCACTTTATCGCGTAGCCAATGATATCTTATATCGATGTGCTTCGATTGATTGTGAAACTGTGGGTTCTGCGCCAATGCGATTGCACCGTTATTGTCGCCTCTGATCTCAGTGGGGAAATCTTGGGGAAATCCTAGCTCGGCATGTAAATTTCTCAACCATACTGCCTCGCGTCCGGCCTCAGCCAATGCAATATATTCGGCTTCTGTGGAGGAAAGTGCGATTATGTTTTGTCTCTTGGATCTCCAGGAGATCGCGCCTCCACCGGCCATGAAAACGTAACCTGATACGGACTTATACTCTGCGTTCACATATGCAGCGTCCGCAAAGCCGTAAAGCATATTTGGGTGATAAGGTATATTCTTGTATATTATTGCATGCGTGCGCGTTCCTGACAGATAACGCAGGATACGTTTCAATGCGGTCACATGCTGAAGACTCAGGTTCGCTGTGAAAGACGCTAAGCGGTTGACTGCGTAGGAAATATCTGGCCTCGTTGCGTTTGTGAGAAATTGTAGTTCACCTAGCAGGCGTGCATAGGAATTACTACGATTCCCCTCGTTGCCATCTGGATTTGGGATTAATGTCACATTGGGGTCTAGTGGCATACCAACTGAATTCGTGCGTTCCAATCCTTCGCGTTTTAATATTGATTCGACGTATAATTTCTGCGAAATTGTGATGGAGTTGGTATCTCGAGCAATCTTGATACCGACGATCTTGGATGGCTCGCCCAGATCAGTCATCTCCCATTCCGCACGTAAGTCAGCTTTCATTTGATCCATCAACTTGATTGTTGTCGCGAATAATAATAAATCGTCGACCCAAACAGTGAAGATCGCCAGGTCTGCTCCCAGGCGTAGGATATACACACACGGATCAGAACGCAACTGTGCATACCCATGCCTTTTGGCACCTGCGTCAAGTTCTATGTTCCAAGCTCTACCGGCTTGCCGCAGACCATATATGGACTTAATAAGAAGACACACTCTTCCAGTGCCGTCTTCATATCCCTCGGGTTGCTGCATATAGACGCGCTCCTCAAGTATTCCGTTCAGGTAAGCACCTTTGACATCCATTTGTTGTATTAACATATTTTTCGATGCGGCTAACGCCAATATGGTGCGGATCGTCTCCATGCGGACTACAGGGGAGTAGGTCTCGAAGAAATCGTGGCCTGGTCTCTGCGCATAACCCTTGGCAACCAAACGCACTTTGTATTTGACGACTTGACCTAACTTATTGCGCTTCTTGACAAATACCCATTTATTGGCTATGGGGATTGCATCTGGCGGCTTGTCAACTAGGACCCAAGTTGTCACGCCCACCGAGTGAGCGTACCTCCACAGGCGAAGGAGGGGGCGTGGGCGATGCTGGTGACTGAGCCCTTGAGGGTAAGAGGTCTGTATACCTCTCGCATGCAGGCGTGCTCTTGTGACGCCTGATGGTAAGCTTTCCCTTGCCTTTGAGCATACACTAGTGCTCTGCAAGGGGACGCGCGAAGTCTGGTAATTGACCAGAGGAGCTGTGGTTCACAAGTGAAGGGAGGGGACCATTCACAAGCTGAGATTACAAGAGAACAGACTTAGGGTCTGTCCTAGGCATACAACGCGATATAAGTACATGCAGGAATGACTCATAGAGAGTCAGGACGAGTCATGGTGTCCCTAGGACACCGCTACTAGTATAGAGTCACAGCGAGTCAGCAGGAGTCATCGTAGTACATGAGTCACTAGGTGTCAAGGCAGCGCATGCGCAGAGGCGTGCAAATGTAGCACTAGTGGGTGCGCGTCGGTCCCGATGGTCCGTCAGACCGGGTGGTAAGTGTACAGAGCGAAATAGGAAGGCATGAGCGGAGTCACGGGCTGTAGGGGGCCCAGCAGTCCATAGGCAGAGCGCAAGGAAGAGTAGGCAGTAAGAAATGAAAGAAATTGAGCGTACAGTGAAGTGGGAGCGTAACACAAGTACCCATCTTCTGGTGCTGGTCTAGCTCCGCTTTGATTGCTTTCTCCCATTCTGGCCACTCAGGAGAATCTTTAGCTTCCTGTAATGTAGTGGGCTCATCTCCAGATACCACGGCGGCATGAACATGTTCCTCCGCCAGGCGCGGTTCATTCTCTTCTTCCTCATCGGAGAAGGGGTCATCCAAATATTTGTAATCTCTCCTTATACCTCGCATTCTTCGGGGCTCACTCTGTATCTCTTCGGCTTGGTCTCGTTTCCGCTTTTGTCCTGCGCGCAAAGTCTCTGCGGTATCATCCTCGACTTGCCGCGTGTTACTGGACTCCCCTTGGTCCTGTTGTCTCTCCCCTTCACACGGAGGGTCGTGCGGTATTGCAAATTCCTCAGGTGGGGGCGGAGTAGACGTCATAGGTGGGGTTGAGAGGAAACGGAAATTTCGAGTGGTAAGTACTTTGCGCGTTTCTGCGCTATAATATTTAATAGCTTTCGAGCCTTCATCGTAGCCCACATATGCTCGCCGTTGCAACTTCAGCTGCATCTTGCGGGGTACCTTCTGCCCTTGCAATAATATCCACACGGGTGCGCCGAATTCTCTAAGGTGAGAGACATTCGGTTTCACGTTGTGCCATAACTGATAAGGCGTGTGATTTGGAACAGCTTTCGTGAAGGATCGATTGCGTACGAACGCTGCGTGCGCTACTGCGGGTTCCCAGAGAAATTCAGGTAACTCGCTGGCAGTTAGCATTGCGCGCGCCAGTTCGACAAGTGTGCGGTTCATTCGTTCCGCAACACCGTTCTGCGATGGTGAGTATGGTGCGGTCATCTGGATGTCAATCCCATGTTCACCACACCAATTTTGAAGATTTTCATTTATAAACTCCTTTCTGCGATCGACACGTACTGCGCGTGGTGGTTTTGCATGTGTAGTCAGGTGGGTTAAGTAATTTTTGACATATTGAGCAGCCTGATCTTTCGTTTTGAGGAATTCCACCGTAACATAATGCGCACGGTCGTCAACGAAAAGAATATAATATTGGTGACCATTTATAGATGTGACGTCGTACTTTCCCCAGAGATCCATGTGAGTTAGTTCTCCAGGTTTGGTATCACGTCTATCTATAACACCAAATGGTTCAGTGTGCTGCTTCGCCTGAATACAGGCAACGCAGTCCGGTTTAGGCGACGAGACATCGACATTGAAGCCATCGACCAATTTGCGGTCATATAGGATCTGTAAACCACCGTAGCCGACGTGCCCAAATCGTTTGTGCCACGTCTCCCAAGTCGATAAAGGTGAGTTTACGTTAAATGTTTTTATAATCGCTTTTTCATCGTTACGATCGCTGTCGCTATCCGGGATACGTACTTTAACATCAAGTTTATATAAATTGTTGCATATCTTGTTCCCAATAATGACGCATTTATCGTCCTGGGTGAGAAGCATGAGGATTCCATCCCATGCCATATATTTGCGACCGTCGCGTTCCCATCGGCCAAGTGAGAATAAATTGGTGTGATTGGCAGGAATATATAACACATCTGTTAATGTTAGTAAAGATGTGCGCCCGTTCAGAGTTGATACTAATTGGACGGTTCCTCGACCTTGCGCACTGGTTTGAACATTACCTACGCCCGTCACGGGTATACCGCTGACTGGTTCGTAAGTTTTAAAGAATTCACGCCGATTGGCAACGTGAGTAGTGGTCGCGCTGTCAGCCACCCAGTCGTAATAGATAAGGCGTTCATCGATTTGATCACTATTGTAAACATTTTGGCAGCTATCAAAGTTATAAAACTCTCCTTCGTCTTCCGAAGGAACAGACTTATTCTCCTCCGGTATTACCGGCGGACTCACATTTTGGGAAGGAGCATCGGCAGCCAATATAATGTGTGCCATCTCCTCACCTGTTTTGGTTTTGTTGGCTTCTTCTTTGCGCCAGCGTTTTTTAGGATTGTCACCGCGTGCACGATTGTCAGTTTCATTGTTCCAGCAGTGTGATGCGCGATGTCCGAAATGTTTGCAAATGGTACATTTTGCCTGTCCGAGCATGTGACAGTCCTCGAGATTGTGATTATCGCGCTCACACAATTTGCAATATTTCTTCATGTCAGATCTGTTTCAGTTAGATCTGTCCGATGAAATTCGGCTCGCTAAATTGCCGGTACGCTTATTCTTTGGCTTACGTGAAGTTGTGGCAACTTGCGCAACTTCTGGAGCCGGAGTGGTGGTAGTGTTTTTGGTAGATGAATTGTAATCACGTTTACGCATTTCGCGACAATGGTACTCCTCATTGAGAATACCAATGACTTGGTTCGCGGTAAGGTGACATTTTGATTGGTCGGGTGCTCCTCGAGTGATGAAGTCAATGTAGGGATTCAGGAAGACGTCCCACGAAGGTGGAAGTGATCCAGTAATGACTATACAAAATAAACGATCGGTAAACTTGAAGTCTTCGTCGTCAAGGAAATTTATTTTGTCCCAATAATCTTTGAGTTTATTGAGGTGTTCGGGAATATTGTCACCTTCTTGTGCGTACATGTGCAATAGGTTTCGCAAGTACGAGGTGGCAGCCTCAGTGCCTTGCGTAGCGTGCACGGCCTCCAGATTCGTCCACATTTGGTGAGAAGTATGTGCATGGCGTACATGAATATTTTGTCCGTGCGTAATATTCTTTTGAATTAACATCTTGGTGTAACTGTCATTAAAATGCCAGTTTGCCTCATGTTTGCGATTCGTGCCTTCTTTGGGACACGGAACACGTCCCTGGACGTAACGGTACATGGCGGACATCTGAAGTACAGTAATCATCTGCCCATACCAGACTGCCCAGTTTGTATCGTCAAGTCTTTCAGAGACTTTAGTGTATACAGTGTTGTCAGGATTTTTAATGCAGTCGTAGTCGGAGTTTTCATCCTCCTCCTCGAAATGATGAAAAGGGGAAGTTTCCAGAGGATCTTCGTCCTCCAGATCACTGTCAGGGGGGAGCTCGTTATCGTCGTCCTCGAGTTCCTCAAGATTCGCCATAATGATCAGATAGGGGCTAGGCGAGAACGAGATTGATATGTTGCCTAAGCATGCAATAGATCACAAATGTGTAAATGAATAAAGATGTGTATATTTTTGAATTGTACTAGTCCTGAGTTTAAGCCTCAGGGCCCATAACCTGTAATGATACAGAGGTTACGGGGGCGCGAGGTAATAGGGGCAGTCAGAGTAGAGGCTTCAATGCAGCTTCAACGCGGCTTCAGGTGTGGCTTCAGATCCAGCTTCAGGTCTTGAAGCTGGGCTTGAAGCGGAGGTGAAGCAACACCTACTCTGACCGTTCCTTCACAGGTGGCTTCATTGATGCGCTTCATGTCCTTATCCACATAATTTATGAATTGTATAAGTGCCATAAATGTCAAGATAAGTTATAAAATATACTGTATCTGAGTTATCAACATAATTTGCTAATACAATTTACAAATTTGGATGAAGCTTGGTCACATTGAAGCCGCTTCAAAGTGTTGAAGCTCCTCCGGAGGCGCTTCGACGCTTCAAAGCGGCTTCAAGTTTTTGGACGCTTCATGTGTTCGAAGCCATGACTTGAAGCTCAATCTGAAGCCTCGTCTGAAGCCACCTTGAAGCTCTACTCTGACTGCCCCTAATAGTAGCGGGACCAGACAATGACATTCCCCCCTATACGAGGGCGTGCTCCTTAAGAGCAATCCTACGCATTACATAATAACAATATCATATCTAATCATATCTTATCTTATCGTTGCCGGTCTGCTCAGACACATCCCAACAGTGGGGATGACAATGTTGAGGATGATACACTGCTTGGACCCAATCCAACATATCGTGAGGTGTTCCAGGCACTATCCATCATCAACAGGCATGTTGAATGTCATGGGGATCCACTTTCACGCAAGGTTGATGCAATTTTGGCCTCATTTGGACGCCAGATGCACTTGGAGAGGTCCCAATCATTGGTCCCTACCCGTGTCACTGATTACTTTAATTACATATAATTGGTACAGTCTCTAGAACATGTCAAATACTTCAAGGTCAAACACATACATAGTACAATTTTTTGGCCTATTTTTAGTAACATCCTAAAAACCCATACTCCCCCATAACCCATACCCCAAAGCCGTTACCGAGGGGTATGGGTTAAGAGAGCTTCGACTGTATGTCATTAATTACATATAGTATTGGATTCCCAAGTCCGAACGTTCCTGTGCCTTGTACTGTTGTACATAAGTCTACCAGCT
>QLOS01000028.1:0-10213 GCA_003313725.1 Russula sp. MG48 | reverse complement strand
TCTTTATGTATATTAGCATAGAATGTGCCAATAACTCATGTGAGGACTCACGGGCTGTCGTTCTGGCACATGGGCCAAATGGTCTGCATAAGGTGGACGCCTAACCATAAACAGTTCACCATCGGATAATGAAACATCATCCAAGGGACGTTTCATGATGAGATGGACCAATTTCATATTCCCATCCACAACCAGTTGTGGCCGGTATAGCAATCTATGTGGAATAAGTGCCATAACTAATGTAGCATGACGAAAAGGTCTTCCAAACCTGTCCTCCTGTTTCCATTCCGTCTCTGGGGGTATGTTGATGTCCATTTGCGGACATGCAGGGCAGAACAATGCCAGTCCACCATCAATGGAGGTATCTGGCTGATCATGAACGACTCCAGCTCTCATTCTATTGTGGAGATCCCGCCACTGTCTGGAGACTCGAAGTAGCTCCTGATAGCGATCCTGCATTGCATTGTGAGAGCGGAGATGTCGTCCGACTGCTCGGATAGCTTACCGGAACACGCGACAGAAATGCCTCATCAGTTATTCGCCGGATCTTGCTCATAAAGTTCATAGCCACTGTCTTGCATTCCAGCGCATCAACCCGAAAGTGATCGAGTACCTCGAAGGTAAATGCAGTTTTCGGATTTTTGAAACTTGCCGGAAAGAGTTTGGCACGAAGGAGAAGCTGAGTGTATTGTGCCGGAGACTTGGCGCAATGACACCATTGAACTGAGCGGCGAAATATCCCAGTAGATGCAACAATCACTAGAGTTGATCGAGATCCAGAAGTAGATGTCGATGCAGAGGCCCCCAAAGGCTGATTGGCATCGGTAAAGTCATCACCTTCATCAGAAATGTCAAGGTCAAACATCATCTGAGTCTCGTCATTGAGTGGAATGGAAGGGCAATCATCAGGATAATGCTGAAGGTCAAGTGTGAGGCAATTAGTTAGAAGATCTGACTTTTCAAAGAAGCATCCATTCCATGTCTGAATACGATGGAATGGAAGGGTGGTGTGAGCAGAGACACAGCACGCATCACACCACAGGTTCGAGCCAAAGCAATCCCGACACCGATTTGTGGCAGATAATTTATGGCAACTTGAGCATAGGGACTTTGAGGACAATGATTCGTGTCTGAGGAGCTCAATGAGAATGCTATGTTGTTGACTTAGGTATTCCTCAAGGAACTTGTTTTGGGTCTGTCAACATTTGACCAATTAGCATCAATTCATCTTCAGGTTCGGATGCACCTTTTCGACCCTCCGGGAGTGCTTGGGCACTTGTTCTGGTGCAGAGTTATCATAGTCATCATGCCCCAATCCTCCTGGAGACAATAATTGCTTCTTTGAAGGAGATGCACTCCGTGCAGGCGATGATTTGGGTTGATCATTTTTGACTGGAACATGTATGTATCGCTTTCCACATCGGGTGTGGATAGTTTTGATTTCCAATAACTGGGACTTGGATTTGGAACCCCTTATCTTTGGCATTGCAGGATTCCGTTATCCAGGGAGTGTGCTGACTTATGGTAGTGAGAGGATGGGATGGGTGCAGGATATCAAAATCGTGCTCAATTAAAAGTATTTAATACTGCCCAGGACTGTATCTATACATGAGGCACCAAGTCCGTCACACATTGATCTGCCATGAGGCAGTTACGAGTATTTAAATGTGATGAACTCCTGGACAAAGTTTGCGTTGTGGGTATGAAGTGGTGTGATGCATTTGAAGTGATGCACAACAGGCATATGGTGTGCATAGATTGATCGGACGCTTCTAACATGCACGCCACATGTCCAAACCCATGATATATCTTAGACATGAAGGACAATAGCTATCTTACAACTAGCTCTCACTTGGTCAGCTCCGTGTATCTTTTGATATGTTTATTATAAACGTAGGGATAGAGGCTTCAAATAATAATTTCTCTGATACCTATATCGCGTGCTTCAATACACGAGAGTGCATCCGGGTGCACCCTGTGCGCGTCCTGCACCCAATGTGTGCATCCGGTGTGCTCCTGTCACACTTCACTCTGCTAGTCTGCCTTGCTAGTCCGCTCCACTAGTCTTCTTCACTAGTCCGCTCTACTAATTTGCTTCGCTAGTCCGCTCTACTTGCACACATTTCGATAGTCCCAGGTTGACTCTCATATGTCACATCATATTACGTAGCTGAAGCGGTGATTCAATCCGTGAGTAGCAACTTTGTTGATTTCTACTTTCCTTTGTCGGATCACCATGGCTCCATACAATCGTTGGGCACAGCCTCCCTTTTTGCAAACACTACTTGACTCCTGTGATGCATACCTGGCAAGCAGTGACCGGGGAAGTGAAAAAACGTGGTCGAAGCTGATTACAAAGGTCTCGGAAGAACTCACTGCCATTTCCGAGCGAACACACGAGTCATTACCAGACGACTTGGAGAAGGTAATACCTCTAACCATCCTTTTCCACATTAATAATGATGAATGTATACAGAGTGTCCGAATATGGTTTGGCAACTATGTGGCAGCACATGCCAAGGATGAGAGGCCAGGCAACTCAAAGTCCGATGGACATGGCCGTGCAACTTCAAGTCAGACATGGACTGCCAAGTCCGTGTGCGGCCATGAATTTTCGGATCATATTTCCAATGAGCAAAAGAGGTTGTCCGAGAATGGGGAAAAGGACATTGGAAAGTATCATGCCACGCTGTCAAATGTATTTGGGGACCTCACCGACGAGCAATGCAAAAAATGTGAGGAGCTTGCAGTGGAGTGGAACACAAAGCCACTACCAGAATATGTTCAACTAAAGTAAGTGATCAAGGCACTTGAATGCGGTCATTTAATGATTCCCATATAGACCCTCAAAGACAATTCCGTCGGAAGTCGCGAACTTCCTGAACACAATGAAGACTCGGACTGGTGCTGTCTTCATCGCCTTCGCTACATTTACAAATGAAAATGGCGAGCAGAAGTATTCACAGTACGTGTATTGTATATTCTAGTAATATGTCCATGCTGATCACCGCATAGATATGAGACTGAAGGTGTCATGCCCACCAAGTGAGCGTACCTCCACAGGCGAAGGAGGGGGCGTGGGTGATGCTGGTGACTGCGGCCTCGTAGGTAAGAGGTCTGTATACCTCTCGCGTGCAGGCGTACTCTTGTGACGTCTGATAGAGAGCTTTCCCTTGCCTTTGAGCATACACTAAGGCTCTGCAAGGGGACGCGTGAAGTCTGGCAATTGACCAGAGGAGTTGTGGTTCACAAGGGAAGGAAGGGAACCTGTTCACAAGCTGAGATTACAAGAGAACAGACTTAGGGTCTGTCCTAGGCATACAACGCGATATAAGTACATGTGGAATGACTCATAGGGAGTCAAAGCAAGTCATGATGTCCCTAGGACATCGCTACTAGTACAGAGTCATGCACAGTCAGTAGGAGTCACCGTATCATATGAGTCATGGGTGCCAATGCAGTGCATGCGCAGAGGCATGCAGATGTAGCACTAGTGGATGCGCATCGGTCCCGGCGGTCCGTCAGACCGGGTGGTAAGCGTATAGAGCGAGACAAGGGGATACAGGTGGAGTCACGGGCCGTAGGGGCCCGGCGGTCTATAGACGAAGCGCAGAGAGCAGTAGGTAGTAAAAATGAAAAGAAATAAGGCGTACAGTGAAGCGGGAGCGTAACAGAAGGGCTAAACTTCTTTGAAACGCAGAAGGGGTATGATAAAGGTCCCAACAATATCATTGGATTGTGGAAGAACTTTAACATTGGTGGGTAATTCTGCAATACCTCTGTCTCCGCTGACACGCCCCTGTTATTAGAGGCCGCAGAGGAAGCGGACAGCCACGAGCAACTGGAGCTTGACAATGAGCAATACCCCAAACTCCCTGACAAGGTTCTCGAATTCCGACTTCATTGTCGGAAAGCAGTACTGAGGCAGTACATGGCTGCTGCACGAAGTGTGTAGTATCCCCAATCTAATTTACACTTTCTGACCATAGTCCCACAGAATTCTACAAGATGAATGGTCGCATTCCGTGGACGGACATTGCAGAACACCCATCCCTCCATCTCTCCGACAGGTCACATGCAGATTCAGACTACCCCCTCGAGGAGCCCTCCCACATGAAGGCCGATGCCGTCGATGCCTGGCTCAGGCACTGGCTCAAGTCACAGAAGAGGGGGAAGTGTCCGCTTGTCCTTAGGGACAGGTCAGCTAAACTATCCAAGACACGTGCGAGGTCAGCATCAACTCTGCCAATCACATCAAGGCCCAGAAAAGGGAAGGGAAAGGCACGGTATGTTGAGCCAGATGATATAGATGGTGACCGTGACACGGATGAGCAAGAACCTGTCACCACTGCTGGCCGTGTTTCCCCTGTTCCCACCCCAATTGAGACGGACAACCAGCCAGCTCTTCTGCAATCACCCATCAGTGCATCTCTGACCCGCAAATCACGCTACACATTCCTCATGTCACTGTCCGACGATCTTTGCTATAAGAAACTAATACTCCTTCTTCGTGCCGCAAAGGTGAGAGTTAAAATTCCTGGATTCTCAGTATTTAATCCCCTCTCAAGGATGGCAACCTCCTGGAGGGATCTCCACTGACATGGGCATCCTGGGCATCTGGGGACAGTTATCTGTCCGATGCATTTTACGATCCTGACTCATCCTCATCACTTTTGGCCTTCACAAAGTGGACTGCTATGGACCCAATCACAGCGGATGGCAACATGCTCGCATCGTATGAGCAAGTGGAGTTGGTTATCCTTGCCTTCGGACTGGCACTGAGAGCACTCTGGGCCGCACAATTTCCGGATGAATTTTCCCAAGTCCCTGCCCATGTCCTCAATAGTCCATATCCATTTATAGAATATGAAAAAATCGGCAACAACATCAAAAAGCTTATCTCTGGCTACACTGAAGTGTATGTCTATTTTCTATTTCGCACAATCCGACACTAACCTCCACCTATTGCCCAGGATACAAGACATCGAGGCGGGCCATCAGCACCTGCGACTGCCGCAGAAGCAGTCCATGATGAGTGGGACCTCCAACACTGTGAGTCCAGGTCCAGATAATATCCAGGATGAGGACCTGATAGGAATAAAAGGATACCGTTGGACCGACGTTACCAGGTCCGAAGACCAAAAAACCTTTGGATGGCATGCTACCCAGGCGGTATGTATTTGTGCACCTTTCTGTGGAATATTGCACCCTCTGACAGACACTCAAAGCCACCATGGACTTTCCAGCGTCCCATCTGCACTGCAGCCTTTTCGTGAAGAGGTGGGGCTTGCAGGTGCGGACTGGGATACCTTGGGTCTTGAGTGGCAGGCCCTTGCCACTCTCTGGCTTCGTGCAGAAACATGGCTGTCCAAATCTGGTCGGTCAGAGCTCACTCTCGCTGAAATTCGCACATCGTCCATTCCCGACGAGTGGAAACACTGGATGTCTGTGAAGTTAATGAAGACAAATACTAACCCCCCATCGGAGTCATTTGGGCAAGTGTTCACAGACTACCTTGATGGACTTCCATCAAGTGTTCTTGAAGGGGGTGGTACAGTGATGGCCCAAGAATGGTGCCGCCCAGGTAGGACAGGTATCGTCGGACTTCTGCTTTGTCTCTATTGGCAGGCAGAATGTTCAGGCACCGGACCTGGTTGGAAAGCAAACATGAAACGTGTGGAGCAGATTTTCAATGCCATACTGGCGCACCCAGACCTGTAAGTCAATGCTATTCTTTATTTTAGGCACAAATACTGATTTGCATAGGCAAAGGGCTAAACGAAGGAGCATTCCGAGCGGGGGAGCTGCAGGCCCAGCCAAGAAGTGTACACGGATTTGATTCCACCTTTCCAACTATCGTAACACTGTCACAATAACTCCATTTGCATATCCGGTTGCATGCAGTACATAGTCTAGACCAAGAATACAGTTTCCGATGATTACACACCTGCCAGGTGATCCTGGTCGTCACTTAGCCCCATTTGTATATATGCTTCAGGTATTCAGGTTACAGAAACATCCAACTTCCTTACAGTAACGCAGAGTCCGTTGGAATGGGTATATTAATAATATATAATATATTATTAACAAATGACATGCCAGCATCGCGCTCTGCCCGCATCGTGCTCTGTGTCAAAAGTACAAGTCCACAGGCACGGGATCAGCCACAGCGTGGGACCCGGAGCTGAGACACCGACGCGTGAAAGGCCATCAACTGTCAACATGCGTTTGCTTCCCTCAACGCTCTACGATGTCTTTCCCCGATCCAAACACAGAACCAGACGCCTTTACGGAGTATCTCAAGGCCACCGATCTCAATTTGGCGTTGTCCGCCTTCAAGCATTATCAATCACCGCCTAGTAAGGCGTCCAATGGCCGATTGGACGAAACCAAGACGACCCAGTGGTGCGAGCGGACAGACATCTTGCTGGTAAGGTCTCTTTCATCATCCGCTCTCCCAAGCTGATCATTGTGCCAAATATACAGGGAAAACTTGACCGCATGCCGGATGCCACGCCTGAGCAGCTGGCTGCCTTCAAAAAGCTCAAAGAACTTTGCTTGGGGGCCACTCGTGCACTCAATGGCCAACTCACGACGCAAAAGAAAGCGGACGCTATCGCAAAGAAGCGGCGCGAGGACGAAGAACAAACTAGGCTTGAGCAGCAACGCCTCGCTGCTGATCAGGCAGAGAACAATCGCTTGGAGCAGGTGTGGAAGCTGGCTGAGGAACAGGCCGCGCTTGATGCTGCAGAGTGTGACCTCGCAGCAAAGAAGAAGGCCCTTCAGGACGTGCAGAAGGACATAGCAAAGAAGGCCTCATCCAATGCGCAGGGCAAGGTGGCAGACAACAAGGGCGACAACAAGGGCGAGGACGAGGACGAGGACAATAATGAGGACGACAGAAGCGAGTCCCCCGTAAGTCATCGCACTCGTCCCTCCATTCCATGCTCTCCTCACAGTACATACTCTTACTAGGGAACTTCCAAGAAGGAGAATACCCGGCGCAAGTTGCCACAAATTGTGCATCCAACTGTAAGTTCTTCGTTGTTCTCTTGCAATATCACTCACAATATCTCTTTCATAGCCTTGCCAGCTCTGCATAAAGACTGGCACGAAGTGCTTTGGGCCTGTCGGCCTCGCTTGTGATCTTTGCTGCAGACAAAAGAAGAGCTGTAGCAATGGTAAGTCCACCACATTTTCTTAATGTTATGACTACATCGCATTTAGGTTGCCCTCGCACTCATGAGGTGGCGGTGAAGGAGGAGCCCAAGTCTCCTACTCAACTGCTGCCCAGGAAGCGCAAGGCACACCCTTCTGGAGATATCACTCTCTGGACTCTGGACGAAGTCGATGAGGACGCCAATGCCCCCACCCAGTCGCTTGGAAAGCGCCCCAGGACATCTGCAAGCACGTCCTCAAATCCCAAGTTCGACGGTGTTGTCATCCAGAAACCGACGCGCAGGTCCGCACGTGTCGCGAAGACCAGCAGCAGCAAGAGGCAAATTGTCACGCCCACCGAGTGAGCGTACCTCCTCAGGCGAAGGAGGTGGCGTAGGCGACGTCGGGGACTGCGGCCTTGTGGGTAAGAGGTCTGTATACCTCTCGCGTGCAGGCGTACTCTTGTGACGTCTGATAGAGAGCTTTCCCTTGCCTCTGAGCATACACTAAGGCTCTGCAAGGGGACGCGTGAAGTCTGGCAATTGACCAGAGGAGTTGTGGTTCACAAGAGAAGGGAGGGAACCGTGTACAAGCTGAGATTACAAGAGAACAGACTTAGGGTCTGTCCTAGGCATACAACACAATATAAGTACATGTGAGAATGACTCATCGGGAGTCAGAGCGAGTCATGGTGTCCCTAGGACACCGCTACTAGTACAGAGTCATGCACAGTCAGTAGGAGTCATCGTATCATGTGAGTCATGGGTGCTGATGCAGCGCATGCGCAGAGGCATGCAAATGTAGCACTAGTGGATGCGCGTCGGACCCGACGGCCCGTCAGGCCATGTGGTAGCTGTACAGAGCAAGATAGGAAGGCATAGGCGGAGTCACGGGCCGTAGGGGCCTGGCAGTCCACAGGCGAAGCACAGAGAGTGGTAGGCAGTAAGAAAGAAAGAAATAAGGCGTACAGTGAAGCGGGAGCGTAACACAAATTTACAAACGCATGGCACAGGAGCACGCCGCCCTCGTGAGGTCATACGATGAGCTGGCAGAGCTGACGGACTAATGTACTGTATATCGACATTCCTATTTTTTTTATATTACTGCACATACCATACAGTCAATAGTACTAAGCCTCGCGTCCGATCCATTGTCAGGGTAAAAAAAAACCGATGGTCCGATTTCTGCACCGGCATGGTAAATGTAAGCAAAGGCACACATGCAGAGAGATGAAATCGGATAGCATTAGCGACCAGATTGGTTCAATACTGGAAAATCCAAAGTCAACAACGATTTGCAATTATTACTAAATGAACGTCATCCTCCTCCTGCGCACAAGGCAAAGACATCGGATATAGGGTAACACATAGTCAGAATCAATTTCATCTATTGTATTTAAAACAAAAAGGGAAAATAGGATACATAAAGAGTTGTTGAAAGGAGACATTTGTTGATCCATGGCCTATATCCGACGGTACATATGTAAATATTCACTGTCCGACTAGTCCGACAGCAACTTAAGACAATATTGGATTGGGTGTCAGTTACCTTAGGTGGTCTGTCTAGGAATAAGCATCTATGGAGAGTAACTATTTAGGTTTTTCTCTCTTCTGATTCAATTAGACCAACACAGAATAGTGGTTTTTCTGTAAGGTGGAGCAACACCTACACTAACTGAATATCCAGTATGTGTCTGCAGGATCCGACCAGACCAACGTGAAATAATGTTTGTGCTGTCGGGCGGACCAATACCTACACTGAGTAACTATCTGGGATGTATCCATCGGACCAGACAAGACTTACATGGAATATTGATTGGACTGTCAGGCAGACCAATGCCTACATTCATTGAATATCCATCTGGTATTTGTCCGTGTGATCCAACCAGACCAGCACAAGGTGTTGCCTATCCAGTCAGGCGGACCAATATATACACTGAGTGAATATCTAGAATATGCCTTCCAAATCCAACAAATCTGGTTTGAAATATTGATTGGTCAGTCATGCAGACCAATATCTACATTGACTGAATGTTTGGTATGTGTCCGCCTTATCCGACCGGACGGACATGGAATATTGGTTTGTCTGTCAGGCGGACCAATCACGACACTTATTGAATATCTAGTATGTGTCCACCTGATCTGACCAAACTGATATAGAATATCTGTCAGGCTATTAGGTGAACCTATATCTACACAGATTGGATATCTGGTATGTGTCTGCCTGATCCAACCAGACAGACATGGAATATTGATTGGTCCGTCAGGTGGACCAATACTCACACTGACTATTTATTTGGTGTGTGTCCGCCTGATCTAATTAGACAGACATAGAATATTGGTTTGGCTGTCAGGCGGACCAATACCTAAACTGACCATGTCTGCCTAATACAACCAGACGCCCAGGCGATATTGGTTTGAATGCCAGTCTGACCAACATATACACCCAGTGAATATATAGTCAATGTCCACCTGATCTAACCAGACACTCAGGAAATATTGGTTGGGATGTCAGCCTGATCAACATTTACACCCAATGAATATTCAAGTAATGTCTGCCTGATCAGACCTGACACTCATGCAATATTGGTTGGGATGTTAGCCTGACCAATATCTACACCTGTTGAATATTCAATCAGTGTCCACCTGATCCAACCAGACACTCAGATAATATTAGTTGCGATGTTAGCCTGAACAATACCTACACCCAATGAATATTCAATCAGCATCCGCCTAATCCGACCACACGCTCAGACAATATTGGTTGGGATGTCAGCCTGACCAATATCCACACCTGTTGAATATTAAATCAGCATCTGCCTGATCCGACCAGATGCTCAGATAATATTAGTTGGGATGTTAGCCTGACCAATATCTACACCTAGTGAATATCCAATCAGTGTCCGCCTGATCCGACCAGATGCTCAGGCAATATTGGTTTGGATGTTAGCCTGACCAGTATCCACACTTAATGAATATTCAATCAGTGTCCACCTGATCCATCCAGACACTCAGGTAATATTGGTTGGGATGTTAGCCTGACCAATATCTACACA
>QLOS01000026.1:0-18463 GCA_003313725.1 Russula sp. MG48 | reverse complement strand
GCAAGCGCTAACCAGTAGACGCGCCAGTCGCCTAACGCGTCATACAAGCCGGGGAAGCGGGAGGCCTTATGCTTTGTCTCTTCGCCATCGCCGACGCCGACGTCTTCTTGCATGCGGAGTTTGGCGAGACGTATCTCCTCCGGCGAGAAGAAGTAATGAGAGTTTTCGGGAAAATCGGGAATGACAAATATAGCAATAATGGCGACCAACATCGTCAGAGCGCCTTCAATATAAAAGAGCCACCTGAGATGAATGATTGAGCCTGATTCTCGCGCAGTTTGTGCGAAAGATACGGACCTCCATGCCGCATGACCCAACTTCCCTTGCATCCCGCTGAGGATACCCGAGGCCATGAGCGAGCCAAATGAATTGCTGATGAGAAAACCGCAGGAGAGCAGCGCCGTGCGAAGACCAAGCTCCGAACGCTTGTACCACTTCGATAGAAGGAAAAGAGCACCAGGGATGAAGGTAGCCTCGACGAAACCAAGGAAGAATCGAGTAAGGAGGGCGCCCGTAAAGCTCTGGGTAGTGCCTGCGAGAATATATTTGAATATCAAGGCGGCAAAAGAGGCCAGGTGCTGACCTGTCAAGCAAGATATAACGCCCCAGAGTACCATACAAGTAGGGAGATATATAGAAGGCCTTCCGATATAGTTCAAAAACAGATTCCTGGAATGTCCTTGAGAACGAGACGGTGAGGCAATTTTGCATACTCACGAGGGTATTTGCATCAGGATATAACCAACATAAAAGATGCTTAGGACTGTGTTGAATTGTTGCCCTTCCAGATGCAAGTCTGCCTCGAAACCTTTGATACGAGCGACGCTGAAATAGCATATCAACCAGGTAACTGAATGAGGAATGTTACAATTCTCACGGGACGTTACTCCGGTCGATCTGTACAGGAACACGCGTTGGGAAGAGTAAAACTCGACAGAAAAGATCGGACGCACTATGTTGAGGATGTAGATCAGTATAAGGATGGACATCCGCATATCCAGTTTGCGAAGAAGCTTCCGCTCGAGCTCGAGTCTTGCCTCCGAGTCACTGTCTCCAAACTCAACCTTGGCATCCAAGGAGGCAGGTCGCCCCTCTGCATCAAGTTCCTTGCTGATTCGATCCATCGGTCTTGTCGCTAACTTCATCGAAGCGGGCATGGCCCACGAAAATTGCCAGCGAAGCCATTTTATAGAGGAATCGAAGGGGCGAAGATGGCCAAGTCATCCGATACTTGCAAAAAATCTGTCACGAGTTGTCACGGCGCAGTTTTCAATCCGAGTCCGCGTCCCGAGATCAGCAAACAGTTGCGTCACATCGCTGCCATCGCAATGCCAACTTGCAAGCTCGGATGCCCATGGCCCATGGACCGATTGCCCCATCAATTACAATATTAGAATTTCCATCCTTCTCTGCAACTGGACCAAGTTCATGGAATCTGCTAATTAAGAATATACTCAGATTTACGTACAAAAGAAAAACCGAAACTCGCACCTACCCCATGCCCTCTGTCGTCCTTCTCCGGGATGCCGGCTCACGGCGCCTCGTGCCCTGCGGGCGTCGCTGCGCCTCATATCTTGGTTCTTGGAGAATGGCCCTAACAGGCTGTGACTTGCAGAGATAGGGCGATCAGATAGCGGTCGTTGTGCGGAGAACTGTATACATAGTTTGAAAAAACCAGGGGCGCTTCTGAGCTTATTTTTAGCGACCATGCATGGCCATTCTTCGAGAGCATTATGAGCGCGGCGTGGGATAAATGAGAGCACCTCGACGACGGAGATACGTCCTCTTCCCGACCTCGCTTAGCAGTCATGTTTATAATCGACGCCAACCTAATATCTTGTCTATGGAACTCTGGCGTCTGTAAAGAACGATTGCAAAGAAATGAGTGACAACAAGCCGAATGCAAGTTCTTGAGGAAGAAGAAAAGGAAGTGGTCTACATATGGCTTGATAACAACAACGACAGCAACGTGGCAGGAGATGTTAGAGTGAGTACTCACGCTTCCTTACAAGTCTGTGTGAGTACAGTATTACTCAGTCAAAACAAACCAAAGAACGCCGTAAACCAAAGCATAGTGATGACCAGTAGAAGGTGTCTTCTCAACCGATGACTCAGAGCGACGAGGCAGCAAGACTAGCGAATACCGTCATCACTATCAGTCTGACCACTCCCGGCGTAGACATCGAGCTAGCCCCATTGTTCTTGATCGAGCCATTCGCGCCTGCGGTGCTGCTTGCAGAACTCGAGGTCAAGTGGTCCGTTGTTGAAGACGGTGAATTAGATGCGGCTGCGTTCCCAGGACCTGCCAAGCCGAGAGGAGGGGACGAGGCATTGACATCCGTGAGGATGTCCGCGGCTGTGACAGGGCCGGTTGTCCCTTGCGCGTTTTGGTATGGAGCATTCAGTCCGTCCAATTCCACGACAGAGACCGGCTTCCAGTTGTTGGCACCGATCAGGGTAATTGTCAATAAAAGAGGGCGTCGTCCGCGATTAGATGACAAGATGTAATTACCAGTCACAGTAAGCCATGCTTGCATATTATTATGAAACTGGGCCGGCGTCGTCGCACTCGTCCCATTCGTACCGAGGGTCCAATCCTGCTACGTGCAAAGTCAAGTTATTGATCCCACGAAGTGCAGCCGTCGGGGCAAAGTAAGTACCCACTCTTGGTTCCAAACAATGGTTGTCACGGTCAAGCCGAGAACTTCTCAGAGACACGGACATCGGTGTCACCGTAAGGCGGCCTCCAAAACCTCGGCCCGGGCACGCGCCCACCGGTAGAATTATGGATGAGTTGCGCAACGACGTCCTCATTCGAGAGCGTTGTCATATGGGGGTGGGTCCAAGTATGCACGGCAATATCGTCTTGATTTACGTTGAATGCAGTCAAAAATGTTTGTGCATACTATTTTATGAATAGACGGGTATGCACACAATAGAACGGGGAAAGAGACTCTCCTCTATTCCTATCGCTACGCGCGTATACATATGTTATCGGTGGACGCTGTGGCGCTCCACCTCTTATTCTCCGAGTCTGTACCCACTGGCATGTCCACCTACTGTAGTCATTGCCATACCCAATTCCATTTGGTATAGCTAACTGCGTGCCGATCACTCCGATCCCAACATACTACAGTAGACTCCCTCCTAATGCATACCTCTCGAGAAGGGCCCAGAGGTGTGTGTTATTAGGGAGTATGGGTTACTTGAGAGAACCATACTATGAGGCTATTTACGTGAAAAAGAATCAGTCACTTTTGAGTCCCGCATCTCAACTGCATGAGTCTACTGTCCAAACGATCCCAACATCACCTCCAGCTTGCAGGCAAATGACCCGTTGAATGTCCTGACATTTCCTCAACGTTAATGCCGCCCAAAGATGCTGGGCCTGGTGCAGGCACATCAATATCGTCATCATTGCCTCCACTGGCAGTGGCCCCTTCCCACAACCTCTTTGCATCCGTCACGATGTCCCTGTCCGAAGGCATTGGCGGTCTCAACTGCCGGATTTAAGAGTCCTGTGATGTCCATCCACAACAGATCTGTCATGTGAGTTCAGCCTCTCAAGCCCTCACTCATAGTCTGATGCATGGTCCAATGGATTGACAACTCATTCTTCATCCACCAGATTTCCTGCTAATATGGGTTGGCGGGCCTTTAATTTGCCTTCAAGCATTGTCTTCCAGTCTCAGATCTGGTGTCAAAGCTTGGCTAAGCCCTTTGTTAGGGTCTCAGTATGCTTCATAATGGATGTTTCGGATCATTGTTGCCATCCTGGGATGTCCAAAATATATATTACATAATACATTTTCCTATTTAGGTGCTAGCTCGGCATTATCTGACCCTAGGTATGGGTTATGATCGCCCAAAATACCTATGGGGTTATAGTCTATGGGCCATGCTCTCCAAATCCCTGAAACCAACTTGGGAGATCCAACAATGTATGTCTTATGAGGGATGCGTCGCTTTTACGTTTGAAGGTTATACAACCTGTCCGCGGGCCGGGAAGCGAGGAATAAGTGAGAACGTGGTTAGGATTTCGATAATGATCAAAGTCAGTAACATGAGCACGTTCGCAGGGTGGGCCGCAGTACAGGAGTAAACGTATGAGCGCCGTTCTTGCGGATGTGGTAATGGGGATGGGAAGGCTACCCACTCACAGGTAGCGGTCCATCGTCAAAGCTGATACCAATGACACCTTGAGGAGCGTCCCAAACGTCGCCCTGAATCCTGCATTTGTATGTCGCTGAGCAGACTTGGGGCGAGTTGGGACTAAAACCTGGCGGTACACGGGAATCCCATTATTGGGGCCTGAGGAGATGGGCACGTTGGGAATCTTTCCCGCTTGAACCGCGGTGTTGAGGGCGTCTTTCCAAGCTTGTGGCATTGCTCCTGCATTGGGGGTACTCGCAGGATACGCGGCGGCCCAAGCTTACAGTATAATAGGTACGAACGCGGGGGTCAAAACACGAAGGAACATACTGGGGGACCCGACCGGCGAATAGCTTATTCCATCTGTAGAGAGAGCAGTTCCATTTTGTCTGCGGAACAGCACATGAACAGGATGGCCTGGTGGATGAAACCAAGTGCCTGGGAGGGCTGAGCGACACCCATGGGAATGACTTGGAAGGGCGGAACGAATGCAGGCCAAGAGGAGAGCTAGGAGAGCGAAGGTGCCCCAAGTGAAAGGCATTACAACTCGTCAGAAAGCCGAGGGGATTTTTCAAAAGAATGAAACAAGTGGGGAGAAAGGAAGTGGATGGATTGGATTAAAAAGTGAGGGGTGTGCTGGAAGACATAACGGAAATCGAAGCTGGGTGCATTGAAACACATCCTCGTCACTGGCTGTATGACTTGCTAACTTTTTGAGTAACCTATTTTACTTTTTGGTGGCCTTGATCCTTGTGGCGCTCACCCACGGGCATATGCTTAATGCCAGCAACGGCTTCGGGGATTCCCTGATTAGAGACCCCTTCTTCACAAGTGTCTGCGCCAAGGTTTTTTTTGCCCGCGGGAATCCCGATCCGCGGTCGCAGTGAACCCCGCTTCCTTGGTAGGATCTAGGACCACGGACGACTCAAACGACCGCGAATGAAGCTTGTCGTCGCCTAGTAGATCAATTAGAACCCCACCTACGCTCGGAGGAAAGTTGAGTTACACCCGAAGAAAATAGCCAAGTGAGATGAACGACATGCTCATCGGCATTGTCACCTACCGCTCTTCAGTACTTGCCCCTGGCCGACAGGAAGGCAGGCCATCTTTACCCGCACAATTAAAAGAATCACATTTTCTTGCATTCCCTTCGAATTACGTAGCCTGATGGGGTCAAAGTGGACCCGCCTCGGAATGGTATTTGGTAGGAACACATTAATCGTAACGTTGAATCGTTAGAGTAGGTATCTGTATCCTCTTGGTTTGGCTGCCGAGGACTCGCGCTCCTCCAGATGCTTATTCTGTTTGGCAAGTACCTGTCTGAAGATAAGACACATAACTATACAAAGCCCGTTCGTCGAGATACAAATCGCGTAGGAGCGAATATAGGTCGGACCCCAGGATTTTTGCCACATATAGCTGTTCATCAAAATAGCTGTCAACAACAGAGGCACCCGAAGATAATGCGAAAAACGCACGACCCAGCTGTATTGCCGAGCTGCGAAAACGCATTAGTAAACGCAAGCGCGACAGCGCATTTCGACGGTGAACGAGCGAATGTGTTGGATGTCCAAGTTACGAAACAGATGAAGCCGGCGTATGACTGAGCCATCAGGAATCTAAACACGATCGAGTGTCTGCCAAATGGTATGGTAGAATAAGGGACATACAGTGCAACATAGCGAGCTGCCAGCCTCATCGTCGAGATAGCAATGACAAAGCCAATTATTCCAATGAATAATGGAATAACTATGTGGAAAGTGCGTTCCCCCGTCTTGTCGGAATGCCTGTAAAGGCATTTAAAGCAAGTCAACTATGACGAGTACCGGCCGTCGAGTCCGCCTACCAGCTGACCACAATGGCTACTATGGCGGCAAAACTCCACGGAGGTGCACAGAGTAGTAAGGTTATAGTAGGCGAGTATCCAAGTGTTTTCGCGAGAGTTGGGAAGAAGGCATTGAATGATAGCGAGATCATTAGACTCGTGAGCGCAAGCGCTAACCAGTAGACGTGCCAGTCGCCTAACGCGTCATACAAGCCGGGGAAGCGGGAGTCCTTACGCTCAGTCTCTTCGCTGACGCCGGCATCTTCTTGCATGCGGAGTTTGGCGAGCCGTATCTCCTCCGGGGAGAGGAAGTCATGAGAGTTTTCGGGAAAATCGGGAAGGACAAATATAGCAATAACGACGACCAACATCGTCAGAGCGCCTTCAATATAAAAGAGCCACCTGAGATGAATGATTGAACGTGATTCTCACGCAGTTTGTGCGAAAGATACGGACCTCCATGCCGCATGACCCAACTTCCCTTGCATCCCGCTGAGGATACCCGAGGCCATGAGCGAGCCAAATGAATTGCTGATGACCAAACCGCAGGAGAGCAGCGCCATGCGAAGACCAAGCTCCGAACGCTTGTACCACTTCGATAGAAGGAAAAGAGCACCAGGGATGAAGATAGCCTCGACGAAACCAAGGAAGAATCGAGTAAGGAGGGCGCCCGTAAAGCTCTGGGTGGTGCCTGCGAGAATATATTTGAAAATTAAGGCGGCAAAAGAGGCCAGGTGCTGACCTGTCAAGCAAGATATAGCGCCCCAGAGTACCATACAAGTAGGGAGATATATAGAAGGCTTCCCGATATAGTTCAAAAACAGATTCCTGGAATGTCCTTGAGAACGAGACGGTACGGCACTTTTGCATACTCACGAGGGTATTTGCATCAAGATTTTACCAACATAGAAGATGCTTAGAACTGTGTTGAATTGTTGCCCTTCCAGATGCAAGTCTGCCTCGAAACCTTTGATACGAGCGACGCTGAAATAGCACATCAACCAGGTAACTGAATGAGGAATGTTACAATTCTCACGAGACGTTATTCCGGTCGACCTATACAGGAACACGCGTTGGGAAGAGTAAAACTCGACAGAAAAGACTGGACGTACTATGGTGAGGATGTAGATCAGTATAAGGATGGACATCCGCATATCCAGCTTGCGAAGAAGCTTCCGCTCGAGCTCGAGTCTTGCCTCCGAGTCACTGTCTCCAAACTCAACCTTGGCATCCAAGGAGGCAGGTCGCCCCTCTGCATCAAGTTCCTTGCTGACTCGGCCCATCGGTCCTGTCGCTGACTTCACCGAAGATGGGATGGCCTGCGTGGTGCCAGCAAAGTCATTCTAGTGGCGTTGCTGGTTTTCAATTGTTTCGTGAGATGCGGATGTATGCAAACTCATCCGATATACTGTACTGTAGGTGCGTTCGCATCCCGTCGCGTCGCGTCGCGTTTCGATTCCGGATTTTGAAATCGCGACTAAATGAATGTGACACATCCGCATTTATTGCTTACGTCATGTTACCCCTGTCCCAAAGGGAGTTGGATCGTTCGCTCTCAATTCAATCTCAGAACTTTCGTATTTGTAGTCACGCAATGGCCTTTTGAAACGTTTGCACCTTTTGATTTTTTTCTCTCGACACACGATAGAAAACGTCTGAGGATCTCGTTGTAGAAAAGGGTACCACCTTTTGAAAATGTCACGGAATGTCACGCATCGGCTGAGACGTTAGCTTGCGAAATTCAAATCGACGACGACGCGACGGAATTGCAAACCGTGGATAAACGCGTCTTTGAGCGGAGCTTGAATTTACTGCCCTGGTGTCACTTAGCCCTTACAGTAAGCGACCCTGAAACGAGCTTTTAATACCCCAAACTCAAAGGCTTTGCTGGGTGTTGAAGCTCCCCAAAATTTTACAGTATATGTGTGCTCTGCTATAGTGAAAAAAAAAAACAGAATCAAGGGAAATGATAAACATTTGAGCCAGCAGGAAATGATTTTTAAAAGGTGGTACTGTATTATACCGTTTCAAAAGGTCATCGCGTCGCGTGGTAGTAGTGTCGATTCTGACTGACACCAACCTTCTTGACCTTTTTTGACCAATGTCGATGCGACCTTGACAGTAACTACAGTAGCTTAATTGATCCCGGCGTTGGTGTCATCCATTGTACGGAACTCTCTAGTCTATTCTGGCCTGGAACCAGGCAGACAATCTGACCATGGCTGCCGCGACTTTAGTTCTCCCAATAACGAAAACGCCGTCCGACTATCATCGAATTATTTCACTAACTCTACGTATCCCGCATTTCAGACACCATCCCAGTTGGCCTCCTGGCATGTCAACGTACGCGCAGTGAATATCACCATCTGAGCCACCGCTTACCGTCTTTCCGTCTACTATAGGCGATCCTTTGCTTCGCTCCTTAGAAACTACAATCGTGTCTGCATCTCTTCTGAAGCCCTCGCCCCCGTCCTCTGTAAAGAAAGGCGGTAACACGAAGCAGGCAAAGGCTTCTTCCGTTCCCACGTTCCATCATCCCGTTCCCCAGGTTGACTTACATGACACAGTGCTATTCCCAGAAGGTGGAGGTCAGCCCACTGACATCGGGACCTTGATCTCAGAAGACCTGGAATGTCGAATTCGTCAAGAGGCACGGTGGCGTAGCTGTCCACTATGTCAAACCTGTGGATCCGGAAGATGTCAGCGATGTGCCTAGCGCCTTTGCGCCGGGAAAGCAGGTCAGCCTTGAGCTTGGCCACGCAGGGTACCAAAGACGACTAGATCATGTCAGTCCTGTCACACTTCTTTCTTCCGTCATTGACACTAGCTTGAAACTCCCCACCATTACGTGGTCGCTCACCCTGTGGCCTTCCCCTGCATATATCGATCTCCCCTGACCCTTAATCCCTGCAGAAGTGACCCAGGTACTGTACAGGACGAGGTCAATCGCTATGTCTTTGAGGCGCAGCGCGTGCACGTCGAAGTGGACGACCTGCACCCCGGCCAAATGGGTATTGACTCTGACGACGCAGAAGCATCTTCCCGCGAACTCGGGCGAGGGCTGTCCAGCGACCACACTGGCGGCGTGCATCGCATGGTGATCATAGGCGGTGTCGATCGCACACCCTACTGCGGCACACACCTCCCCTCCCTCTTGTCGATGTAGCTATTCCTGTTCCCGGCCCGGACGTCCTCGTCTTCCTCCGGGCCCTCTCGGCACTACTTCCTCGCCGGGCTGCGCCTGCTGAACCATTTTTCTGGCGCCCAGTCGCTCCTCGCGCGGACCGCGAGCGTGTTCTCATGCGGCCCACCGGAACTGCCAGAGCGCGTCGAGGATCTCGGGCGCGAGCTGGCAGACGCGCTGGGTCGTCAGCTTGTGGCGGAAATGGCAGTGACGTGCTGCCGGTGGCGGGGGCGAATGGGTCAGGTGCATCAGCAGGGCGGACGACTCGCCTACGGCGCAAGCCTTCTTGCAGGCGGTCACCCTCGCCTTTGTGGCGGTCCATGTTACGGAATAAACGGATACACCACAACGGTACACGTTCCTGCTCGTGTCCTCGCCCTCTTCTCAGACACATTCATCTACGACTGTCGTCATGCTCTTCGGAAACGAGGAAAAACGCGTGAAGGTAATCGGTGATGAGTTGAAAAAGCAATTCAAGACACTGAAAGGTGGGGAGTAAAGGCATCCGATGGAGTGGTAAGTTTGCTGGGGTATGGCTGGCCGACAGAGAAGGGTAAGCGGCTTCCGCCCTCCTGTCCCAGTCCCTGTGGCCCCAACCTTGACATCGCTTAGAAAGCACGAGAAGTTCATAGATACTGTAGAATTGTGCCTAACGCGCTGGCTGCGGCCTGAAGTGTATACAAGAGTATACAAGTAATTACAAATGGTGATATACATTGTTCACAAAGTCGAACGGCGTCACTGGGGGACATGTAAATCAACTTTTCGACTCCGCATCGTCTTCATATATAGCATAGTCCCCTTCAGAATTGAGTCTAACTTGAACGTTTGTTTCTGTCAAAGAAAAAAAAATGCGGAGCTAAGGCAAGGTACAGCAACAGGCGACATGGACTGTACCTGAAAAACGGTCACCAAGCGAGAGCTCTCCCTCACTTGTACTCATCGAATCTCCGTCTGTGAGCCCCCACTCCTGCTCGCCTTCAACGTTTTCATCCCACCAGGCAGCCTCACTATCACAGACCGACTGGGCTTCTGGGTCGCGAGAGTCGCGATACCCAGCACGTTGGTGCGAGGAAGTTGTAAGGTCGTGTTCATTACCTTCTGTTGCTTCGTCGCTGCTTGCCATTTGAAGAGGGTCGACATCCATAGTCTCCGCATCAATGCCGTCGCTATCCATGAAGCCATCCTCGTAGTCTGTGTCATAGTCCGAGTCTGCGTCGTATTCGGTGGGAATATACTCCCCGCCGTCAGAGGATTCGGCATCCGAATCCACTGGGCGTAATTCAGGAAGGAACTCGTGTCTGCACGTCGGGCAAGTGCCGTGCTGAAGGCGCGCGTCAGAGAAGGGAGGATGAAAAAGAGAAGCAGAGAAAACGCACGCGACCCTTGATCCATTCCGAGAGACTGAGTGGGGCTGGTGGGTGAGGTGTTTCGTGAAAGGGACCAAACGGACTCACTCTTCCGCACAGAACAGATGCCCACACCCACCAACCCTCGCAACACCCAGAACAATCTTTCCCAGTAGATCACCTTCACGCGGCTCAAGAACAGTTCGGAAAGTCATCAAGCATATCGGACAAAAGTCGTCCAAGCTGGGTATGTCTTTAGGAGGCAGAAGCTCGATACCGGCTAGGGCATTGGCTACGATTGGGTCGACAATGTCTGATGTGCTCATGATGAGACAGCTGAACAGCTGGCCCCTGCTGTGATACAACGGTAGACACTTCACCCAAATCAAGGTTCAAGTGGAGCAATACCAGAGGGGGCAAAAACGCGTTGCACCAAATTCGGAAATAAACGAAGACGCGTCGCATCACATGATCACACAACCCGAGTCGCTTTTAAAGGGAACCCGGTCGACTTGATGTACAGTACGTACGTACATAGACCATCAGTCCCATCAGTCCCATCAGTCGTATTCTTCTGAGAGCCGACGAATAATGTACTCCTCTGTCGTGACAGGGGCGTACTTCGCCTCATTTCCAGGCCAATGACAGTTAGGAAGGCACGAAATTCTCGCGCCACCATTAGGATTGCAGAAGAATGCAATCGATTGGCGAGCTCGTGTCATCCCATTTGGGTTCGTAATCTCTGTAGGAGGTGCGACGACACGGTGGAATGTTGAACGGAGAAGGTCATTACTCCAGCGGGCAAGGAGGTCACCACTGTTCACTACGATCGTCCCGGGCTCGAAAACACAATACTAAGTTAGACATTCGCTTTTACGAACAATGAACCTTACTATCGGCTTTGCGGGCTGAAAGTGCTTTGTATGCGGGTTCTCAACTTCGAGCCCACCAACTTTATCTTGGAAAACGAGTGTGAGAGTGCCATAATCTATGTGAGCCGTATGACTTTTCCTTCTCGTTGCGAAGCCTAGTAGAATCCGAGCGCACCAGAATGTGCTCCTAAGCGAGCTCGGCCTTCCTTCATCAGCGACGTCTTGATGGGAGGGTACGACAGTAATCGAAGGTTATGATACTGCTCATTGATCTTATCTTCGAAGAACATCTCATCTAGATCCAGACCAACGGCAATCGAACGCATCACGATGGTATGGAATTCGTGGCAAGTCCGATCAATTTATGAGCACGAAGCGGACGAGCTAGCCTTGCTACACACTTGGAAGAAACTCAACATTGTTTGCCTGAATCCAGGCACGTCATCCTCCTGAGGCCAACGGTTTTTCCAAGTTTTATCCCAGTCGCGGCCAATCTCCATAGTCTCCTTCGTGTCGAATGCCGTGCTGCGTAGCTCAGCTATTTCAGCAACATCTGAAGAATAGGTGGCGCGCTCCCGGCCAATCTTCAAGTATCCCCGGTTTGAGCGAGGGTCATCCCATGCGAGTTTGTCCTGCAACAGTTGTCAGTTCACAGTAATTCGGGATGGATAGAAGATCAACAGGGTGCATACTTTGACAGAGGACGGTAAACGGAAAAAATCAGCACTCTGATTTAAGAGCTCTTTCAACGAGATTATATCGTGTGACGAGGATGCAGACCTTTCTGAACACACCGTCCACAGTGCTCGATGGGATCCCGTGACCTTCAAGATAGACGAATCCTACTTCCTTGAAGCCGTTCACAACTTCGTCGGCCACTTTTCGCTTTTCTGAAAGAGAGTTTGCATGTCGGTACTTGCTAAAGTCGATTAGAGGGATTCGGAAAGTATGGTCCGAACGAACGTCCTAATAAAGAACTGACATTTGAATTTGGCGACATCGGGTCAAGTGAAGATGCTGCGGTCACGAACAGAAGCAAGGGTAGCCAAACTTCGACCACGAAAATGTAATATACCATAGTTGGTCGATCTAAGAGCGAAAAAGTACCCAGCCATTACAGTAGTCCTGTATGGGCTGGCCCTCAGGCTATAGAGCATTGCACGAACACACTGACACTGACCCTACAGCGAGTGCCACATACTTTCAATGTCAGCGGGGCTCCGCCCAAGTCCAACTACCACTAAACTACCACGCGTTCCTAGGAAATCGATCCACTCTTGATAAATCATGAGTGGCTCTAGGACTCAGAGGGGTCAGCACTATGGTAGCTTGAATGACCACACTTCAAATTACCCTGGCTCGCCACCTCCTCCGTATACTGTCCCGCCCCCTTCGGAGTGAGTACGCACGAATAATTTACTTTATCCCTTTCGTTGAAGGCAGTAGTCCTCCTAGGAACCCGTCTTATAATGAAGAGTGTGTTTCCCATTTATCCCATTCTGTGACATACTAAATTGCTTAGGCATGCTTCTCGTTCAGACGAAACGGCATCGCTTGTAAACGGGAACATTGTCAGAAGACACAGCAAGGCCCGGATCGCCCAAATGGTTTTCTTCGTTATAATGCTGACCGTCCTTTTCACGGCTACTTCGGTGCTATCAGTAGCTGTCAAACGTGACATAACCGAGTGGCAGCATGTCCACGACAAGATGATGCGCGACATCACGCACCTGCGTGAGCAGAAGGGGGTCCTTTCAGACGACCTACAGCACCTACGTGAGGCGAAGAGCGCTGTTTCAGAAGACCTGCAGCATCTACGTGAGACGAAAAGTGCTGTTTCAGCCGACATACAGCGGCTCCAGATTCAGCGCGAGGAGGAGCGTCGGGAATGGAAGCGTGAAGGCGACAAGGAGTGTCAAAAGCGCGAGGAGGAGCGTCGGGAATGGGAGCGCGAACGCGACAAGAAGCGTCAAGAGCGCGAGGAGGAGCGTTGGGAATGGGAGCGCGAACGCGACAAGGAGCGTCAAGGACGAGAACGCGAACGCGATAAGGAGCGTCGAGAACGAGAGCGCGAACGTGAAGAAGAGCGTCGGGAATGGGAGCGCGAACGCGAAGCAAATGAACAAAGGAGACGCGGCCATGTGCCTTTCTGGGGCAACGCTCAGCTGTTAACCGTGGAGTGTCCAGAAGACCGCATCCGACAATACGACGCACCCATGCACAACCTTCTTGTCGAGGACGATTGGTATGCGGCATGCATGAACACGGTCATTGACATTGCTGGGCGAAGACTTGCTTCCCCGCGCACGTGCATGAACTATGTACGTTCCATGCGTCTTTTGACGAATCCTCTATAACTCGAGCTAGGGCCTCGATGGTGGTGTGCGTGGTTATTGGTCCATTGAAGTGAACTCGTGGGAGTGCTAGAGGACCATCTGGGACAATGTGAGTCAGACGGCTTCACTCTGTTCTGCCGCGCTGAGCTTATCTTTCCGTCGCATAGCTGAGAAACGTCTTCAATGGATACTGCCCTAAGCGTACGAAGTTAATGGAGGGATGCATATCGATCACTGTGTTTCGTTGGTTGCATTTGAGGAATTTGAGCTTGCTTTCGTTGTTTGTATACCTTTGTTGTTTCCTTGGTACTGTGGTACTTTCAGTATTGGTCTCTCCTGAAATGTAATACATTCTGTAGTTATCTAGCCAACTATACATGGCATGTGTCCAGCTATGTCCCGCAAGCCCTAGCGTCAAAAGTGCTAGGTCAGCTGTATGAAGCGGGTCGACATGGATGTGCTCAAGCTCGAGAGCATCAAGGCGGCCGCCAAGGACGGCTAGCAGGAAGAGGTAGACAAGATTGCAAGATACATAGAGAAGGACAGGGCAACCATCTCGGCGCAGCTCAATCGGTGAGTGTTTATCTACGCATGGTAAGCTGCGCCCATTTCTCTACCCATGCCAAAAATGACTGAATAGCAGTATGTGGCATGAGCTACGCTGCGTAGTGTCGCACAATATGCTTCTCACACAGTTTGCTACTGTATGGAACGTATTGCTCGCTGAAATTCTTGTAGTGACTATTCCTATTACTTTGACTATTTTTGTGCGTAATCTAACAGTGATATATCACAATGCTACAAACAGAGGGAGCAAGACGCTGAAGATGCAAGGAAGGACAAAGCAAACAAGGACAAGTGAAAGTATGTGCATTGTCCATCTTTCTCCTATCCTCGTTGAACTCGTTCCGCCACCCAACCTGGGGCAACATCTCATCCACAGGCTCGCCCTCTTTTGCCTTTTCGCGTTCTGTTGCGACCCCACAGAGCACATCGACACATGCGTGTCATGAGATGCACAGAATGAGGGATGTAGAGATGACGACCACTTCTTCCTCAGCTTCTTGTGGCTCTCCCCGTCTCGGCGGCGCCCTCGATCGAGCGCCCGCACCAAGCACGCAGGGCCGTTGCGTGACACATCCATGCCCCATGCCACCCGGCTGCCGGTGCGGGCACCAACGTGCAGGCAGTATGCCAGTCCCAATGTCTCCGACACTGGCGGGCGGTCTCACGGCTACGCATCCGCGCAGCAAGCATTTGGGGAACACTGTCAACACCTGTGCACGAGCGTTAGCTCAGGTCCATTACCCAAGTCAGACCATGATAACGACTGCGCACTCCACTCGGGGCCAGCCTTGCTGGTGTGTTGCCTCAGACTAAGTTGGGATTGATGGCATGTGGGTCTTGTGCCACATGACACCCATCGGTACGTCCTGCTGACTAGCGTTGTGAGTAGTTTCAACCTTTTTGAGTGGGACGTTCGAATCAAGCAATCCCAGGCGAAACGCGCTGCACCAAATTCGGGAATAAACTTCGTTGCGTCGCATCACATGACCACACCAATCACTGGCACGGTGGCAGTGGCACCCCGTCGACTTGATGTACGTACGTACATAGACCAAGAAATAAAATCAATCATATGTTTCTGAGAGCCGACGAACAATGTACTCCTCTGTCGTGACAGGGGCGTACTTTGCTTCATTTCCAGGCCAGTGACAGTTAGGAAGGCACGAAATTCTCGCGCCACCATTAGGATTGCAGAAGAATGCAATCGATTGGCGAGCTCGTGTCATCCCATCTGCGCTCGTACCCTCTGTAGGAGGTGCGACGACGCGGTGGAGTGTTGAACGGAGGATGTCATTACTCCAGCGGGCAAGGAGATCACCACTATTCACTACGATCGTCCCGGGCTCGAAAATGCGAGATTAAGTTAGGCAATTCGCTTGTACGAAGAATGAACCTTACTATCGGCTTTGCGGGCTGAAAGTGATTTGTATGCGGATTCTCAACTTCGAGCCCACCAACATTATCTTGGAAAAGGAGCGTGAGAGTGCCATAGTCTATTTGGGCTGTGTGACCCTTCCTTCTCGTTGTGACACTGAGAATCCGAGCGCACCAGAATGTGCTCCTGCGCGAGCCTGACCCTCCTTCTTCAACAGCGACGTCTTGATGGGAGGGTACGACAGTAATCGAAGGTTGTGATACTGCTCATTAATCTTATCTTCAAAGAACATCTCATCTAGATCCAGACCAACGGCAATCGAACGCATCACGACGGTATGGAGTTCGTGGCAAGTCTAGTCAATGTATGAGCGAGGAGCGTATGAGTCAGTCTTGCTACACACTTGGAAGAAACTCAACATTGTTTGCCTGAATCCAGGCACGTCATCCTCCTGAGGCCAATGGTTTTTCCAAGTTTTATCCCAGTCGCGGCCAATTTCCAAAGTCTCCTTCGTATCGGGGGACGTACTGCGTAGCTCAGCTATTTCAGCAGCATCTGAAGATTGGGTGACACGCTCCCGGCCAATCTTCACGTAGCCCCGGTTGGCGCGAGGGTCGACCCATGCGAGTTTGTCCTGCGACAGCTGTCAGTTCACAGTAATTCGGGATGGATAGAAGATCAACAGTGTGCATACTTTGACAGAGGACGGTAAACGGAAAAAATCAGCACTCTGATTTAAGAGCTCTTTCAACGAGATTATATCGTGTGACGAGGATGCAGACCTTTCTGAACACACCGTCCACAGTGCTCGATGGGATCCCGTGACCTTCAAGATAGACGAATCCTACTTCCTTGAAGCCGTTCACAACTTCGTCGGCCACTTTTCGCTTTTCTGAAAGAGAGTTTGCATGTCGGTACTTGCTAAAGTCGATTAGAGGGATTCGGAAAGTATGGTCCGAACGAACGTCCTAATAAAGAACTGACATTTGAATTTGGCGACATCGGGTCAAGTGAAGATGCTGCGGTCACGAACAGAAGCAAGGGTAGCCAAACTTCGACCACCAAAACGTAATGTACCATAGTTGGTAGATCTAAGAGCGAAAAAGTACCCAGCCATTACAGTGGTACTGTATGGGCTCGCTTTAGAGTGCAGTGCAGTGCGCGGACATGATTCTCAGGCAGGCTACTGAGCTGACCCTACGGCGAGTGCCACACACTTTTAATGTCAGCGGGGCTCCGCCCAAGTCCCAAAAGTACTACACACTGCCTCGCGTTCCTAGGACGTCGATCCACTCTTGACAACAAATCATGAGTGGCTCTAGGGGCCAGAGGGGTCAGCACTATGGTGGCTTGAATAACCACCCTTCAAATTACCCTGGCTCGCCACCTCCTCCGTATGCTGTCTCTACATCGCCCCCTTTCGGGTGAGTATGCACAAATGATCTACTTTATCCCTTTCGTTGAAGGCAGTAGTCCTCCTAGGAACTCGTCTCATGGCGAAGAGTAGGTTTCACATTTATCCCATCCTGCGACATGCTAAATTGCTTAGGCGTGCTTCTAGTTCAGACGAAACGGCATCGCTCGTAAATGGGAACAAGGTCAGAAGATACAACAGAGCCCGGATCGCCATTCCGGTTTTCTTCGTGATAATGTTAACCGTCCTTTTCACGGCTACTTCGGTGCTATCAGTAGCTGTCAAACGTGACCTGACCGAGTGGCAGCGTGTGCATGACGAGTTGATGCGCGACATGGCGCACATCGAACGCCTGCGTGAGCAGGAGAGCGTCCTTTCAGACGAACTACAGCACCTGCGCGAGACGAAAAGTGCTGTTTCAGACGATATACAGCGCCTGCGGATTCAGCGTCAGGAGGAGCGTCAGGAATGGGAGCACGAACGCGAAGCAAATGAACAAAGGAGACGTGGCCATATGCCATTCTGGGGCGAAGCTCGACTGTTAACCGCGGAGTGCCCGGAAGACCGCATCCGACAATATGACGCACCTATGCACAATCTTCTTGTCGAGGACGATTGGTATGCGGCATGCATGAACACGGCTACTGACATTGCTGGGCGAAGACTTGCTTCCCCGCGCACGTGCATGAACTATGTACGTTCCATGTGTCTTTTGACGAATCCTCTATAACTCGAACTAGGGCCTCGATGATGGTGTGCGTGGTTATTGGTCGATTGAAGTGAACTCGTCGGAGTGCTAGAGGACCATCTGGGACAATGTGGGTTAGACGGCTTCACTCTGTTTCTACCGCGCTAAGTTTATCCTGTTAGTCACCTAGTTGAGAACAGTATTCAATGAATACTGTCCTAAGCGCACAAAGTTTATGAGTGCATATCGATCCCTGTATTTCGCTTGCCCTCGTTTGTATACCTTTGGTGTTTCCTTTGTACAGTACTTTCAGTGCTAGTCTCTCCTGGAATGTAATACATTCTGCAATTATCTAGCCAACCATACATGGCATCTGTCTAGTTATGCCACGCAAAGCCCTGGCACTAAAAGTGCTTGATTAGCGGTTTACCCGCGGGTATAGGTGGCTGGTGCAGGCGACCGCAGACGCCTGAAGAGCGCCATCAATGTTTTGCCGCCATCTATTCCCCATCTTGAGTTGATCATTAGAGTGTATTGTCGGAACAAGTAGGAAAAAGACGCACTCTCCTGCGGCCACCTCCGCACAGCCCCGTTCAAACTCTTCCGAGGCTTGGACTTCACTCCACCGGTCCACAACAAAATCCTGGAGTGCTTTCAGTGCTGGATCCTCCGAGTTAAATATACACTCATGCCTACCTCTA